>LZPO01067658.1:0-17116 GCA_001675575.1 Neotoma lepida
ATTATTATTAATAAGACATTTCCCCATATAACAAAAGAAAAATGAAATGATATACATATACAAAACATGCTTATACAAATCATAAGTATGTGTCACATTTGGAATCATGACAGTGAAGAATGACANATGCTACACATGCAAGTTATAATAGTCCAAAATGGTATGTACAATATCCAATTAGGATTTATAATGCATTTTAATAAAAAATATTGTGTAATAGTTTTATAACATTAACAATAAATATATACGTTAAGAAACATAAGCCATTATAAAAGTATAATTTAGAGAATGTACAAAATTTAATCTTATAACATGACTGAATTAGAAATTCCTTTTTAATAAATTTAAATCCAATTCAAATTTTATGACACATTGATTTTTAATTACTGTCTAATTCATCAAGAAGTTAAGAAAGTATATCTGCTAAATGTGAATATATGGCCCCAAAATTAAAAAATAAATATGTTAAATGTGTCTTTACAGTTCAAGAAGACTCCCTTAGCTGTTTGTGTGAGCATTACTTTATGCAAGTTATCTTCCCTGGTCCTGTCACTGCCTTAATTTCAGTATTTTATCTGAATCAAGTCAATGAAATTTTACAAAGTACATAATAATAATAATAAGATATGTAATGGTGAAAATGTAATAAACATTTAAAATGAAAACATGCAAAACAAAAACTGCATATATTTATATCCAAAATAATGTCAAAATGAAATCAAAATGCTTCTATTGTTGCAATTTTCTTTGAGTCATCATTTACATATTTTATTATTTTTTGTTCATTGAAGTCATTTTGTAGTTTGCTTTTAGTTTTNAAAATATTTTTAAAGATTTATTTGTATTATTTTATGAGTGTTTTAGCTGCATTAAATCTGTGCANCAGATTCATGCTTGGTTCCCAAGGAGATGTGAGCCTCCATGTGGATGCTGGGAATCAAACCCAGGTCCTTTGAAACAGCCAGAAATGTTCTTAACCACAACTTAACTCTCCAGCTCTACTTTTCTTCTTATATTGAACATCATTGACATTAATTTAGCAGTGAAATGTCAATGCATGAAAGCACTACCAAACTCGCTGAACTTTNGGTGTTTAAAATCAAAGGTTGCCTCTGCTTATGTCTGATGCCACTNTTTTTACTAAGCATAGAGTAACTGAGAAAACAGCTAAGTCATTTTGCATTTCAAATGGTAATAATTGCCACAAGTTCAAAGCTGTGTCCACTAGGGTCTAATAGAATTCATGTGCCAATATGGTCACATCAACATTCAAATTAGAGAAGAGACATGTAATCTGAGACAGAAAATCTTCAAAATGATACAAAGTAATGTTTTNTTTTAATCAACTATTTATATAAAACTGTCACTGTCCAGAGCATTTAAAGTTATTATCTAAACAGAATTAACTTATAAATCAGCTTTAAGAGTAGTTCTATATCGATCTTATGAAATTGTATTTTAAATTGAAATACTAAATTAATATTGAATCTACACTAAATTTTGATATTTAAAAATCCTCAATGAATATAATTTACCTTGACAATTAAGTGNCAATGTTAAAATTCAAAAGTACTGCTACTTGTGTTTAGTTTTAAATGCTATCAAATAACCTCTATCAAGTAACATGACATCATGATGTATAGGTAAATACGTAAATACATACTAATTTAAAATGTACAGGAGGGCTTAGAAAGAAATGTCTTTCAGACTTTGTATTGCAAAATGTTTATGTTCTTTAAGTGACACATATGTTTTTAACTTAATAGTAAGTGTAAATTAATATTTAGTTTGGCGATTGCTCATTGAGTACATATTGTCTCACTGATATAATGACAAAAGTGAACAAATAATAAAATATATTTCATTAAAATGAAATTTATGAGAACTTAGCACATTGACTGGCACATTTACTAAATCAATACTGTCATAAAATGAATATTAAGCAAATTATTTTCTGTGTCAAGTTATTTGACATCCAAAAAAGAATCCCATATTGTGAAGTATTTGAAGTGATGGTGAATTCACATATCAAATAATGATAAATTCCTTTGGAAAAAGATTTGTAGAAATATCAAAATGATCACATGGCATTCATGGGACAATTGTGCTGATCACAATGAAACTTTTACATTTAAATATAAATGTATGAATAATATGATAAATAACAAATTTTATCAAAGTATGTGAAAAATGGCATTATTACAACCAAAAATAGAATCAATGAAACTTCTGTGAGAATCTTGAAAATATTACCTGTCTTCTCAAATGATCATTTATTGTTTCACGTGTTCATTACACTTAAGCTGCAATGTCAAGGGTCAGCACCTCATTACCCTCATTTATTTACATTTTAGAAACCTCCACTACATACAACTTTGAGGAATCCACAAAACATGATAGGAAGTATTTGTTATAACTAAGCACAAATGTCTTCCAAGAAGCCATACTGGTAAAGTTGAAAATCTACTACATAGACTTTGAATGAAATCAATGGCAAGTGTCCTAGGTTTGCACACATTTAGCATGTCTTGCCACATCTAACTGCAACCATCTTTCAACCTGACAGTTTAGCCCTTGTCTGAAACAGATCTCATTGAACTTGAGAAGCACTTGCTGTCACCAGATGCCACCCAAACAAAAAAATACAGCTATATATGTATATATTACATATATATAACTATGTATATGATTTTCATTGAAGATTCAGAAGTATTATTATGAAAAATTTTATACACCTTCTTCCATGATATTATATCAGAAACATTACCTTCATAGTCATCCTGTTTCTAGTAATCCATGTATATTAATACTAACTTGAAAGCAGACACTATAATTTTATATATTAATCTACTTCCTCTTAAAAGGTAAATAAAATATTTACCTAGCATTGACCAGAAGATAAACATGCAAAAAATGAATAAAAATTTTAAATACACAACTCTCTTCATTCTTCAAAATATATATTTTATTCTGTACTTAGTTATAATTATTGGCTGTTAAATGCCTGACTGTTAATACACCAACATCACTAAATAATTTGCCCTCTCCAGATATGTCCAGATTATATATAGGGAGNTATTTCATATACCATGCAACTGAGTTTATATTTCACATACCAGAATAGAAGAATAAGGAGAATTTTATACTGCATGTACAAAAATGAGTGTCTAAAATTGGAAGAAGTAACATTCCATTAATTTGAAAGTTTTTCTTGTATAGTTCCTCAAACTGGCTCCACATTTCCCCTTTCTTGTATTTTATGAGACCTGTTTCTAAAATACAAAATTTTATGATACTATTTTTTATTTTGATGATAAAGGGAGACAAATAGTAAAAGTTGAAGCTGAAGTTTCTTCTTAT
The DNA here is from genome assembly GCA_001675575.1 of Neotoma lepida. Lineage (NCBI taxonomy): Eukaryota > Metazoa > Chordata > Mammalia > Rodentia > Cricetidae > Neotoma > Neotoma lepida. Next base: position 3,361 of record LZPO01067658.1, read on the forward strand.
ACTAGTAATCATGGGGAGAAGAAATTGGAGCCCTTTCTCTGATCTCACTCTCAATGCTCCTAATGTTATTTTCTGTGAATATAACTGTTATTTCTGTTACCTTCTATATGTCAGTTCCATTTTAAGAAGAGGGTTGCCATTCATTTTACAAATTTCGAATGTGTCTTTTATTTATTTTTTTCCAATACAGACTTTATGTAATAGCTCTGGCTATCTGGGAACTCACTATGTAGATCAGGCTGGTCTTGAACTCACAGAGATCCACCTGCCTCTGCCACCCAAGTTATAGGATTCAAGACATGCACCACCACTGCTCAGTCCTAAGTGTCTTTTAAAGTATGCATTGTGCAGAGTTTATACGTATTATGTGATCTAAAGGAACAAGCGGTCTGCCCTTACTTCCACAATTTACTTTCCCCAATTTTTTTAATCATTAAAGTTTTATCTTAGGTAGAAATGCTTGGCAAATTTTGGAAGATGTNTACTTTAGAGAGGAATAAGAAACTTGTCATTTACTTATATAGTGATGCTTACTGAGATCTGATTGACCAAAAACTAATAACTGATCCCCCACAATTACTATGTAATTAGAAGATCTAGTTTCATTGTTAACCTCTGTGTGCAAGAGAGGTGTGGGTCAATAGGAATCAGCTGGACTTCTGGTGGAAAGACTATTTTAAGCTTGGTTGTTGTATATTGCTGAGCAACTGGGAGAATTGTCATAAATGGGCTGAAGTAATGGAGTCTATTAGAAACCCAGGCAAGAAGGTCTTATTTTCCTATATCAGACACTCTGTAGAGCATTTGCATATTTTATAACAGGAAAGTTACACTAGAAGAATTTGCATGAAAAAAATCATTATCTTAGAAAATAGCATATANAAGGGAAACTGAAAATATAAATGCTATTATTAAAATAGGTAATGTAATGCTATTGATAGTTATAAATGCTATAAAATGATTGCAGAGCTTTACATGGCTTATATTTAGCAGTAAGTGTACTTAGGATTTTATCTTGATTATGGGACAGAGGATGTTAAATTTTAGTCATCACAGAAAGAGAACTGAATGAGAGGATTACAGATGCCATCAATTTTAACACTATGACTTCTGGTCAACCCTCTTTGACTTAATTCTCTAGGAGTACAGAGTTTAATCCTTAGGGTGATGTAAACCTGAAAGTTAATTAGATCTCTTCTTTTTCAAAGCCTCCCTGGAGATGAGATAGATAAATTTATGTTTTAATTACAAAGGAATTCCATATAATTAAAAAGAGAATATATCTGATAAGACAGAAAATGGACACTTCTGAACTGTAGACAGATTTTTAAACTATCTGTCCATTATGTCCTTGTAAATATTATGAAAAGCAACCCGATTTTGCATTCAATTCAGAAAATGAAATGCTGTACATGTGCTAATATCCTATAGAAAATAGATTTTCTGTTTTTCCTTATATTTACATTTTAAATATTCTAAGCATAAAATTGCTCATTCTATCTTATTTCTCCCCCTTCTTTCTATTTCACAGACACATATTAAGTACCATATGCACACATAAATATACATCATATTATGGAAGGTATTTGTAGATCTCTTTCTAAGAAGACTAGTGGCAATTTAAATAATTAGAACATTATGATATGATCCATATTGAGTATAAAAAGAACTAGAAAAAATTCCTGGAAAATTCTAAAGTATGTTTACATGAAGAATTGAAACATTTAGGTGATGAGCATTGTTTTTTAAAATTTAATGNATCACAAGGTTATTCCTGGTAGGAAAGGAGAGGATATTTTTTTAGAAGTAACAATTTTGAAAAATTTGTAGCAGGGGAACTACAATGTATATTCAAGGCACTGCAAAGTTTTGACAGGGTAGAGATGGTGATAAAATGATAATGGACACCAAACATTAAAGAGTCAAGACATTTCAACTTTGCTTCAAGAGACGATGCATCAGCGAAGAGTCTCAAGCAGAAGATTGATGTGACAAGATTGCCATTTTAGAAAGGTTGTTCTAACTATAAAGTGGACATGGTGTTAAAGACATACATGAACTGAGGACAGGGGCAGATATTTCATTTATACTCAATGTGGCTGGGAGCCTCTTGAGGTTATATTTCTAGATTTAGTAACTACAAATAGAGAACACACATTTGAATGTTAGAAAATTTACAACTAGTTTTCATTTTGTTTTATTTTGTTTCTCCATGTTTAATTTTGAATACATGTAAAGCATCTGCAATACTTGGGGCACATTTATAATGAAATATTCAATATTTACTTTAATTGAGCTATGGAATATTATATGAAAATTATCATTTAAACCATCCCNTTGCTAATTCTAAAAACATCTTGCATATATAGTAGGTAAAGGTTAGGCGGAAAGTATGGATCCTTTTGAAAGGAAGTCTGTTTTGATTGATGTTGTGAAAATTCCTGGAGTGACACAGCACGCGTNATGCCATCACAAGGACAGGATNTTTGAAAGCTTCTTTTTATTAAGCATAAATAAATGGAAGGACAGTTAAGAACGTGTTTGAGGTCCTTTTACTCCTTACATTTATTGCTATGTTCTGTTAAATATTGAAATCTTTCAGTTCTGTTGACTTTGATAGGCTATGAAAATGTTAAGTTGCTACCTGAAGAAAAATATATTGAAAATGAGAGAGCTAAATCACACATGACTTAAAATCCAAGCAGTCCTAAAAATTTAATCCTTAAAACTAATATGCTGGATAAGTGTCAACAAATACTGCATACAGTTTCTCAATCTCTAATTATGCAGTAAAACTTTTTGGATACAAAATAGAAAGAACAGGATTTAGGTATCCCCATACCATTTCTCCCCCAACACTCTCTCTCTCTCTCTCTCTCTCTCTCTCTCTCTCTCTCTCTCACACACACACACACACACACACGCACAACCAATTTACTGATCATTTGTTTTATGCCATTAGAGAGATACCATATTCTACATGATGACTACTTAAAACATGGTCTGTGAAATATCGATCTCTTCCTATAGCATATGAGACTATATATCAAAATGTCCTGGCTCTATTTAAATTAAACATGNATTAGATATTTTCTTTCCAATTTTCCACACATTTCTATAGAACTCTTGGATATTTATTGAACTCAAGCTATGAATAAAGGGACAACTTATTTTGGCTCCTCTGACCCCAAAACCACCTGAGTAGAATTATCTTCCTGTTAATTATGATGCATACTCTCAAATGTATTTGAGTGTAAGAANAAAGTAACATTATTTGCACATTTGTATCTACATTGCAAATACATAACTTCTTAACTTATAAAGACATAAAAAGTACACAGCGGATGTAGTTTTATTCTTTCCACTAATTTAGTTTCTGCTTGATATATGTTGATTTTATGTACTACAATGACCCCTTTGATAGTTTCAATTTTTCTCTTTAAAATCATTTTAGAAATCTAATGGTATTTTTTACATTATCTTTTGTCCACAAAAGTAGTAAAACCCACTTATCCTCTTCAAGGTTTCTGACTTCTTCTGACTTCTGCTTGGATTATTGTCTCACAACATTTGACAAGAACCAAATATCTGCAAAACTGTGGTTCTTAAACTGTACTTAATATAATGACGCTATCAAATTTTAGAAAACTTTGTGAAAGCAATGCTCATTTTCTATGCCATAATTTCACTTTTTGTGGGAAAAAATATAAACAATCAAAAAATGAACCAAGAATCTTAGACCTGATTCATATTCTTATATATGCACTCCATAATGAATATTGATCATTTACTCCATAGAGTTTCCTGTATGAATACTTTAACTTCTGTTGGNTGTAGGTTTGTTTATAATCATCTTTATTATCCTGACATGTGTCCTTTGATTCCTTCTCTTCTCNGGGAATTTTATAGTGAAAGAATTTGTATTTTGTCAAAAGTTTCTTTTCTGTNTTGTTTTCTGCAGATAAGGGGAAAATCATGTGGTTTCTGACCTTGGATCTATTTATGTGGTTGATTGCTTTTAGTGATTTATATATGTTGACCCATCCCTGCATCTCTGGTTTGAAACCAGTCTTTGTTCACCAANAATATTGTTCTATATATTTGTTTATTTTTGTTGGCTTTTTATGGTTGGTTTCAGGTAATGAAGGCTTCATAAACATAATTTGGATCTGTTCCTTTGTTTTCTATTTTACAGCATAATTTGAGGAGTATTGGTGTTAGGTCTTCTTTGAAAGTCTGGCAAAATTCTTCCAGCTCCATATGTCCCTGGGCTTTTTTTTAGTTGAGAGAATTTTAATTACTGCTAGTATTTCATTGGTTGTGATGAGTCCGTTTATTTTCTTCATCTTAGTTTAANATTGGCAGGTCATATGCGTTAAGAAAGTCACTCATTTCTTTTAGATTTTCAGTCTAGTATAATAAAAAATCTAGTGTGTCTTTGTTTCTTTTGGTTAATTTAGCGAAAGGCCTAGCGATTTTCATCTTTTCAAATAACTCTTAGTTTCATTGGCCCCTTGTACTTTGTACAATTTCTATTTTGCATTTACTTATCTCTTCCCATCTACTGTTTTAACCTGTGTTTTGCTCTTGTTCTTGCCAAGGCCATCTTAAGTCATTAACTGGAATCTCTAAACATTTTTGATGTATGCATCTAATGCTATAAACTTATATCTTAGTGCTGACATAATTGTGTCCCATACATTTGAGTGTGGTATAGTTTCATTTTCATTCAATTCTAGAAATTAATTTAGTTTTGAATCCTTCCTCGACTCAATTATTATTTCATAGAGCACTTTATAGTCTTTGTGTTGATGTGCTGTCTACGGTTTTAATGGCCACAGATGTAGAGCGTCCTTCCATTTTGGACTGGTAGAATGGAGGATGTTATTTCACTTTCCATATGCCTTTTTGTTGTTGTTGTTGTTTGTTTTTGTTTTTTGTTTTTTGTTTGTTTGTTTGTTTATTTTATTTTTCGAGACAGAGTTTCTCTGTGTAGCTTTGGCGCCTTTCCTGGAACTCACTTGGTAGCCCAGGCTGGCCTCGAACTCACAGAGATCCGACTGCCTCTGCCTCCTGAGTGCTGGGATTAAAGGTGTGTGCCACCACTGCCTGGCTTCATTCTATATTCTAGAAATATTTTCCATTCTTTTACCCTAAGGTGGTATCTATCACATATAATGAATTTTGTTTCTTTGGAGCAAAATGAAAAAAACATAGTTTTCTTCTGTACTCAGAACCCATTTTCTAATGCAATTTTATGGACTATCTGTTTATTATTAAATAGAAGCCATTGATACTGGGAGTTATTATTGAAAGATTAGTATTAGTATCTGTTATTTTGCTGATTTTTTTTTCTTAACCTTCTTTTGATTGACTACTCTGATAGTGTTTATTTATTCCTTGTGTCCTTTTTGCTTTTCAGACTGAAATATCCCTTCCAATATCCCCTTAGAGTTTGCTTGGGGGCTATAATTCTGTTGGTCTATTTTTATTATGAAAAGCTTTCAATTATGTGTCAATCTTAACAGATAGTTTTGCTGTCTGTAAAGGTCTAAAGTGTTACTTGTCTTTCAGAACTTAAATACATGTATTTAAGCCTTTCTGGCTTCAGAAGTTTCTGTCAGATANTAAGTTTTATTCTGATGGCCTGCCTCTTTAGGTGACTTGGTCTTTCTCTCTCCTAGCTTNTGATGCCCTTTCCTTATNCTGTACTTTAAATGATTTAACTATAATATTTAANGGGGAGTTCCTTTCCAGTCCTGTCTATTTTCTGTTCTATGTGCGTCTTGTTAATAGACTGACATCTTTTTCTCTATGTTTGGGGAATTTCTTCCATGTTTTTACTGAAGATATTCTCTGTGTCTTTGCTAAGGTATTTTCCTTCTCATATAGCTTTAATTTAAAGGTCAGTCCTTGAACATCCCACACCTTCCTATATTCCATTCATAGATTTAAAAAAAAAATTCTCCTTGACCTTTCTGTTTGGCTCAGTACCTCTACATTGTCTCCCAGTCCTGACTTTCTACTTCCTTTATGATCCATTCTGACAGCAAAGCCTTCCACTGAGATTTTTCTTTGTATAACTGAGGTTTTCATTTATAGCATCATTTCAGTGTAGTTTTATGCAGCAATTCTATCCTTTTTAAAAAGCTGTTTTCATNTCTGGAATTTCATTCAGTTCTTGATTTTGCTCTCTTGGACTATATCCCTGCCATCATTGAGTTNTTAGAACATAGATGTAATCATTCTTTTTTAATTATTTGTCTTTTGAAGACAAATATCAGAAGATCTTCTGAGTCATTCATTGGTGTTCATCACTGTTGCAGTGGTAATTTTACATGGTGGACATGTTATTTTAGTTTTTCATGTTTCTTCACTGGCACTTGAACATCTGAAGTAGTTTTTAAGCTAGGCCTTTCTATCCGTTTTGCTAAAATCATCTCTCTTCTTTNAGTGTAGTAGTGTATGATGTCCAAGATAGCATTCAGCTGTTAGAGTTATAAGAGATTTTCTTTTGTAAAACTGGTATTGAGGTTTTATCCTTATCTGTCATTTGAGAGTCCAGTAGTGTCTGTGTGAAAAGATGCTATCCAATGTCAGAACACTCTTTTATGGCCATCTCTTCTGTTACCTCTAGTGTGCTTCTCCAAGGCTGATTGATCCACTTCAAGTAATCTTTGGGCAACCTGCCCATGGTATCAAGAGATCTCAGGAAGGTAAGTGCATAATCAGGAAGCCATTTGTATCAAGAGGATCAGGGCTTTCTGGGAGAAAAAGGNTTTCCTTACTCCAGGAGGTGAGATCCTGCAGGAGAAGTAGTTTATGCAGTGGGAAGTAGTGGGCTTAGCTTGATCCAGTAGGTCAAAAAANAAAAAAAAAAAGAAAAGAAATCACAGGGGGAGATGGATAGCCAATGAGGTGGGAAGGAGAAAAGCCTACCTTGTGGGTAGGGGAGGGAGCTCCCAGGGGAGGGTGGGAGGGCCACAGAAGAGGCAGGGAGAGGAAGAGTAACTATGAAGGGAAGGGAAGTAAAGAAGAAGCCAGGCCTGCCCATGAGACTGGAAGGAGCTGACACAGCTAGGGAAGCAGGGAAGACAAGTCCTGGAGGAGTGGAGCAGGTTCCTGGCATCTAATTCATATTCATTAGATATTCCAGATCTTATGGAGAGACTTTCTACAGAGTTATCACTTCTGCTTTATACTTTTCATTGCATTTATTCAGTGTGCATGTGTGTGTGTGTGTGTGTGTGTGTGTGTGAGTGTGCATGTGAGTGTGTATGTGTTTGTGTATGCATGCATTTTGGGAGGTCAGAGGACAAGTTATGAGCGTTTGTTCTCTCATTCTACCATGTATGTACTGGGATTAAATTTAAGACATCAGGCTTGGTGTCTACTGTTCTTTCTTACCTGACTTGTCACATTGCACACCAGCGTTTCACATTATTTCTCTTTTAACTATGTTCTATAATGTGTCTTGTGCCATATTTTTCAAATCAGGTTTATTATCAGTTCCAGTCATGTATATTGAAAGTGTAATTNAAATATACAGTGTCAGTAATAAATATCAAATTAATAGCAGCATTAAATTCAATTTTCTTCCATTCTTTAATACATATATGCATTCATACTAAATTTCCACTCTCTTAGGCATTGTCATATACTACGAAGACATAATAACTGTGAACAAAGGGGATATAAAAAATTTAAGCAAGAAAAAAACAAACAAACCATGATATTATGTTGTATTAATTTAAATGTAGTCATAAGTTGTAGGTAAGTTTATTTTGAATTATTTAATTTTATTCACTTATTTTACATCCCAAACAGAGTTTCCCTTCCTTTCTCTCCTCCCATTTCCTCCCCTAATCTCCCTTCAACCCCCTACCCCAATCTAGTCTACTTCTGTTTCTGTTCAGAAGGGGGCAGGTCTCCCATTTGTATCAACAAAGCATGGTGTAACAACTTGAAGTAGGTCTTAGCACCTCCCCTTGTATAAAGAAGTGCAGTTTAATTCTCTGCATCCCATCAATGCTGACTTTGGTGTGGAGTGTGCTCATGACTTCCTATATCCAATTAATTGAGCTTAAGTGAGTCTATGAGTTATAGAACTTGTATATTGGCTCTTAAAATGTTTTTCTGAGTCTGCTATCCATGAAATATCTCTAAAGCTATTAGAAGATAATACTCTCAAAAGGAGAAAAAATGAAGTACTAGTTTATAATACCAATACCAATTGATAAGGCCCATGTAGACCCTCCCGAGCCAATGAGCCAGGCAGCTGAAGGCAGCTGCTTGGATCCACAGAAGGCCAATCACAAGTGTGTGGGGAATAAAGCGTTCCTGCTTAAAGGTAGCAGAAAGGGAGTGAGATTTACTATTTCAATTAAATGACAGACACGGTGAAAGGTCAGATTCTACAGGAAAAGATAACATGATCTAATCTAGGCAATGAACTTAAGAAACAGAGGCTTGCTGGAGAAATGGTATTTAATTTAAAAATAAAAAGTTGAAAATTTATTCTTCATTTATTTTCTTTTTTCTCTTTCTCCTTTCTCCACTCCCCCCCTCCACATACCATGTGTTTTAATATCAAAGTGTCCTTGCTATAAAATAAATCCTCTAAACCATGGAAAAAGTAAAATTATTAAAATTTGTTTTTGACTAAAAAATAAAATTTATCATGCTATCCTGCTGCATGTTTGTAGTCTGATTACTTAGGAGCTAAGTTAGACAGTTTGACACCTGCCTATGTTACATAGAGAGAGCCTATCTACAAAAAAAAAAGCACACAAACTTTGAGCTTTTCTAAAGCATGATTGCTTGGGATAATCACTAGAGAAAGAAATATTGCTTTTTAACTTATAATAATTTGACTTTATAATTATTTCTTCCAGTTGTATTTTTTTTTACTTCCCAATGCTATGGAATGGCTTATTGGATTATAAATATCTATTGTTTGTAGGAATGTTAAGATCTTCCAAGTGAGAAATGTAATCAGGTCCTGGAGTTTCAGTTAGTAAATGGAGATTGCATAGGATCATCTGGGTCATTAGTGGTTCTCCAAATTCCCTGTCATACCATATGGCCAATGCCAGAATGTCTGCAAAGATGGTCAGCTGGCGTGCGCCTTTATGGAATGCTGTAATTTGGAANGTATTCTCCAAAATTGTGTTCTCCTTTTAGAAAAAAAATCTCTATTATAAAACTATAAAATCCAACTGGATCTATGCCATTCTAGCTTTATTGACTANAGTAAATACACTTTCAGAGAAGCAAATAACTCTAGGTTTAATTAAGATGAAACAATATAGTGTGTACTGAAACTGAAATTAATATGGCATTAAGCAGTAAAATAAGCTGATGTTTTAAGTGTATAAAAACAAAAGATATGCTAAAGAAAATATTAGTCTATAAAGGTAAAATTATGCATATAAATACCATCTGTTGTAATTTGTGGTGTCCCAGGAAAGTGATTTNCAATAATGAGAAGCCACTTATATGTGGCTACTAAACATATATATGCTTGACTTTTGTAAATGAGAATGAGATCATTTCTAATCATTTCAAAAGCAGTTCACAGATGAACTATATACTATATGAGAAGAAACATTGGTTTGAAATTAATTTTGGGTTTAAACAGCTATGATCAAACTAGGAATTAAACTATGGTCAATTTTCTTTATTTTCATTATTTCTAATTAGAGTTTAGAATGAATTTGTTATAACCAATATTCTCATCTTGNGTATAGTTTTACTGTATTTCTCTTAGAAATCATTTTTTGAGATCTACCTTGTTTAATAAGAAATGTTAGTTTCACAGTACTATCAATACTGACACCTGCTAATCAATAATTCTAATCCCTATAAGGTAACCTTTAAATGCTAATGAAATTGTAATGCTGCAAAAGAACATAGATGTGAGTACCTGTGATGGTTTATTTTCATTGAATATTTTGAAATAGTGAAAATATTTCATCATAAGNAGATTTACAGAAATGAATCACTACAGTGGTGGCACTGTGAAAGAAACTTGACTCTATCTTCACCAGCAAATATTTGTGAATAGCTCCTCAGAATTTTAGTTTCATTAGGTGTAATTTATTAGCTGTCATTCTTAGTGCCTGTACTCCTTCAGTCCTGGTCCAATGACTTCATGCATATTCTCTATTTTGAACTCTATCATATTCATGATATCAAGCCTAATATTCAGATTATTGATACATTTGGAAATTATTGTAGGATGAGAGATAAGAATCCAGTTTTATTATCCTAAAGATNCATATAACTATCCAGTTTAAACATTAACCTTTTGTTAAAAATGCTGTTCTTCCAACATTTTTATCACTGGCCTCTTCATCAAAAACCAGGTGGTCATAGGACTGTGGGTTTATGTGTAGGCCCTTGATTCTATCACATTCATAATTTATCTGTTTTTATTATTTATATATCTGCAGTATGANTTGAAATGGTGATATATNCAGCAGGTGGATTTTATTTTGTTGTTGTTTGTTTGTTTTGTGTTTTTGTTTTATGTTTTATTGTTCATGACTGTCCTGTTCCTGGCATTTCANTGAGTAAAAAATGTTTATATAAAAGCAAGGAATGACAAGAAATTTTAATAAAATCAATGTGCTGTAATTTCATGAATTAGGAGATGAAAGCATGGGCACAGCAAATGGTGACAGTGAATGTGTGGCTCTTTTTGGTGTAGCAAATGATAGTTTGTACTGAGTTGTGGATAAGGAAGGGATAAAAGTTAAAGGGAGATGTCAGAACATAACCTTTCATTCTCAGGTTCCAGCAAAGAAAAATCTAAGTTGACATAGACTGTAATATCCTAAAAGTCAGTAAGCAATTGTTAAATATTAGGAAATTAATGAGAAATTATCAGAACTTTGAGTCGTAACTTTTTATTGTTAGGAAGTAATGGAGAAGGAAGATCTGAGTGTTTTGTAAACCAGATAACCTTTCTATTAAGGGGTAGTACTTCTGGTTGTATGTTAATGATCGTGTGCATGAATGTNTGAAAGAAGTTGACAATAGTTATGGTTTGCTACTCTGAGGAGAAATATGTTATACAGTGAGAAGAAGAAGCAAAGGAGATTAGCTCTTTTTCTCTCAGAACACGACAAAAATAAAAATTAAAAAATAATATTTATAAGTTTTCTTATAGTAGACAAATGCACTTTGGCCAATTTGATAAAGTAAATATCAGAATATTAAGAGCCAAGAGAAGGATCACAGAGTACAAAATTGCCTGGCATGAAATAGAAATTATAATCAGTATTGATATTTTTAAAAAATACAAATAACTAATTAAAACCAATGTTTCANATAAATACCAGAACAATTAATGGGAAGGAAAAGGTGAAGTCCACAGTCCCTAAAAGAAATAGATGCTGTAAGTAGCAGGGAGATGCCAGTGTAACTGGGATGAATTTGACTGTGAATAATACTCTTGCAAGACCCATAGAACAAATCACATGCACAGGAAAGTACATTCAAAACACTCACACTGGAGGTTTACATTTGATCATAGTATAAAGGACAAAAAGTGGCCATTTCTGAGGCAAAAATGAAAATACTCAATTATAATGGGATATAATATTCAGAAGAGATAATGATATTTGTAGAATGACTTGAATTGTGTACAAAATTGAGCTGCTATATCATAATAATGTCTGAGATTTTAAGTGGTATATATAACAAAAATGTTGGAACACTATCATACACTACACACTATTATTCTAAAATGTAAATGACAAACTTGCTTAAGATCTCTTCAGTAACTTGGAAAGGTAGGGATAGAATAAATGATGAAAAGATTCAACAGTGACTTGGAGAATAATTTTTAACTTGCATTGGTCAATGAAGGTTATTTAGAGAAAAGGACATACGTTTATGGCCTGAAACACAAGAGAGAGATAGACATGCTTGATGGGAATGGCTTTCTAAAAATGTGTTGCTCTGATTGGTTGATAAATAAAGCTGTTTGGCCAATGGTGAGGCAGAATAAGGTTAGGTGGGACATTTGAACTAGGGGAAGAGAAGCAAAGAGCAGAGCTGGGCAGACGCCATTTTGCTGTCTAGAAAACATGTAACGGCACACAGGTAAAGCCACGTGGAACACGTGGTGACATAGATTTATAAAATGGGTTAATTTAAGATGTAAGAGATAGCTAGCGAGAAGCCTGTCGGGGCCATAGTTTTAAAATGATATAAGCCTCTGTATGTTTATTTGGGTCTAAGTGCCATGGGAGCCAGGCGGGACAGAGACGGAGACCGGACACACTTTCATCTACACATGCTCAAATAAATTTTAAATAATTCCAGAAATAGCCAATTGGTGTCTTTTTCCCATATGTGTGTGTGTGTGTGAATATGCATAAAATACGAAAAAATATATATGGGAATAAGACACACACATATATGTGCGCGCACACATATATATATATGCACACACACATATATCTATGCACACACACACATATATATATGCACATACACATATATCTATGCACACACACATATATATATGTGTGTATATATATATATATATATATATACATATATATGCATGTAGCAGCAATTAATGAAACAAAAAGGGACCAGGAATTTGAAAGACAGCAAGGAGGGAGAAAAAGGGCAGGGGAAAATTATGTAATTATACAATAATCTCAAAAAGATAAATGAAAGAATAAAAATAACAAAATAAATGTGTTCCAAAATTATTGCGAATATTGGCAAGACAGATAGGTTAATAGCAGAGATTATTTTGGCAATGCATGAACTGATTATACTAAATTATTTTGATTATTTTGACAAACTATAATAATAAGCTNTATTGATGAACCTTTACCTTAAATGTACTGAAAATCCATAGTGTGTTTTGACATGGCCTTGTATTTTATTTTTAAAATATCATCTTGGAATTGTACGGACAATGGCTCATAATGAGGCAACAGAGCCAAGTGACTGATCTGACATGTGAGGNTAGTGAGTGTACATAGGGCATAATAGTATTTCTTTAAAACCAAATGGGGGTGCTGAGTCTGGAAAAATGAGTCTACAGTTAAGAGTGCTGCATATTGTTCTTTCAGAGACCATGTGTTGTGCTCCCACTAACCACACCATGATGTTCACAACCAGCAGCTCCAGACCCAAGTGAACGATTTCCCTCTTACCTCCATATGCGCCTGCAGGCATGTGATGTGCAAGATTCATGGAGGCACATATGGATACATATAAATTAAAATAAACCAATAAAGACTTTAAAAATAAGGATACTACATNATTAAATGTGTTAAATTAGAGCAAACACATTATCTTAAATATCAGCTACAGATATGATATTAGGCTGATTATACTTGTCAAGGGACACTGGAATTCAAATAACCAAAACACAAAATATCATATAATATTTCTGTAAGATATCCAAACTCCAGGAATATATACATTTTCAATTACTAGAATAAAGAGGCCATTGTAAGTATAACTCAACATTAGTAGGGAAGTCACAGTGGGCCTCAAAACAACACAGGCTTTTGTCATTATTGTGGACCCCATTACTGGAGACACCTTACACTTTGGCTGTAGAACATCGAGATATCAATCACAAACTCATCAGGAAACGTCTTCCCTATTAGAGAGNTTTCCTACCGGCAGAAGCTGCTATGCAGGCTGCTGCAGGGAATTTTTTTTCACAGCTTTTAGTTTTATGACTGCTTTCTAATTCTAAGTCACATTGGAAATATGA
>LZPO01067659.1:3353-22924 GCA_001675575.1 Neotoma lepida
AGCACTTTTCACTACTCATGGTTAACCTATTGCTGAGTTTATAATACTGGGAGGTGAGATGTAGAGGTAGGAACTAGTTGAAGGGAATGAGTCGTTCTGGACTTGTCATTGGGGCTTTATCTCACGTCCAGTTCCTTGCATGTTCCCTTCTTGCTTCTTTCTCACAATCATGTACTGTAATGGTCNACCTCATCAAGACAAGAGATTATGGGATGAAATCACTGTGATCATGAGTCCAAATAAATCTTTGATTTTCCTTAGGTACCTTTGTGATGGTGACAGGAAACTGAGTAACACACTTAATGAAATGTTGACTAGATTGACTTTTATTACTGATGACAAATGAGAAATAATTTTATGAGAATAATATTATTAACAATGGCTATCAGTAAACAAACATAAAATATTATAATAAAGTAGTCTAAGCAAGGAGGTACAAAACAGCTCATCAACACAATCATGGCTAGAATCCATGCTGCTGAGGGAGAGTATCGGGATATTCACATACTGAGGAATGATCACAGAGTCACATTGTGAAACAGGTGCATTTCGGGGCTTCAAGCTTTGTATTAGCAAAAATTTTGGTTTATTGGAAATCTACTTTCTTTTTATGAGGTGCAAATTATGAACAGATATCTTAAACATGGGTGGCTAAGAGGTTATAATAGGGGTAAAATAACACTGCAGATAGAAATCCTTACAAGACCATGCTTTTAAAAGTAAGCATGCATTCTATTTCCTTGATTCTTGCATATTGCTTTATAATCCTCTTACACAAAAAACACATTTACTTCAAACATGGAATTATTTATGAGTACCTACTGTGTGATACTCAATGTACTCAATGCTTTTACTATCTCCATTTAATCTGAATGAACAAAAGGACGTGTTTACAAGTGAAAATACATGGACAAATGTGTCTAATTGTGCTTTTTCAAAGATGCAATGAGGCAATAATATACTAGAGTTCTGAACTAATCAATCACTATGGAACATAAGGAGAATTTTGATGAGTCTCTTGCTCAGAAGCCTCTTTCAAAATTTGCAATCCTTACTAGATATTGAAAATCCAAATATCATGCTGCTTTCCCTACCTTTGTTCTTCTGCACTGATAGTTTTTAAAATGAAAGCCTTAATCTGTATTATATAGGATCATTAATTTCTGCATTTTACACTTGAGCAACAGCACTCTGATTATCTGCGGCAATGAAAAGTAAGCAGCACTGCTTTTGCAGACTTAATTACCTACTGCAGGGCCTTTCTTCTTCCGTTACCACAAACTGTCTGGAAATGGGGTCAAAAGCATGATTAGAAACCAAATTAACCACCGAATCCAGAAAACAAACATGGAAACAGATCCAATAAGCCATTCTGATATAGAAATCAGTCTCTTATCACACCTGGATTTATCCAGAGTCACATTTCATGTCCCTCCAAGAACAAAGCCACAGAGCAAAAAAATCTCCCATGGCATTTATGTATATGAGAAAATACAATAAAATTAACATTAAGTGAGGGCAGTGTTACAGGATAGTGAGCAGGGTCAGTCTACATAATAGGATTTTTATAAAATATTTTATTTAATCTATTAACACATTTCCTGGAAAAGCCCATGATGATATCTAATACTTCGTGTGCTAATTTAAGTAAATTTTAAAAATTAAAAATATGATTTACATCATATAAAAATGTTAGTAAAATGCCCACATGGTTTAAAATATCAGTCTTCTCAGTCTCAAAGTTTAGCTTTAAAATACAGAAAATGAGGCACTTGCTGTAAGCTATTTCTATAGTGTTTAAAAATTAGAATTGGTCTTGATTTTCTACACATCTGTCCTTTAATTGAGAACTTCATGATTTATGATTTGATAGATATTTCCTAATTCTCTGGAAATTGATACAACAAATGCTATCATTTTCAGCTGTCCTCTGAATCACACACAGTTTCTGAAGGCAGTGCCAAAGACCCAAGGGATCTGGAGGCATTTTCCGGCTGCATAGAAGAGAAAAATCTCCTGTAAATGCAAGTCTTCATTTTCTGGGAAGTTAGCAGACAGTAACACAATTTTATATTGTAAATGGCATACTGATCAAATATATTAATCAGGACAATTGTGCTTATTTATATTGCACTATTATTTATATTGTATTGATACAACACTAATATGGTGATATAATTTTAAAGGTTAGGGAGCAAAACAACTATTTTTTTTGAAATGTGCATACAGGGGAAGAGGAAAGTTAAACAGTAAAATATTTCTGTGACAGACACAGAAATGAGTTAGTAAAAACCATAGTCAACATAAAGAGATCATTATAATCATTCAGCACCATTTAGAGTTTTCTTGCTTGAAGATATAACACACAAGTCAATGCAAGGAGTCAAATACTTAGGCTTAAACTAACAAACTCAATTTTAGTTTCATTATAGTATGGCTGTTTTCAGAAAAGTGATTGTGTGACAGGTTTACTCATCTGTTGACTGTCTTGACTAAATTACCTGATTATGTTTAAAAGTCATTGTTCATGTATTTCCAAGTGGCTACATTCCTGGAGCAAATAAAGTCACCCCTGTCACTAGAGTTCTATGACAATTATTCATGAATAACCATGACCACTTCAAAAGGAAGCAAATAGGAAATTCCTTAGGACAGCTATTCCTTCTATGGATTAATATCAATTTCATTTGTGTTTAATCTCTTTAATCTAGTCTTACCATTTGAAAAAACTTATACTTCAGAATCATGATACCAGATATTACTAACTAAGTGGAGAGTTTGAGCCATTACAGAGTCGATGCACTAAGACACAGAATGGACAGAATGAGCCAGGGCACGAATCTTTTTCTTTTATCAAAGTTCTTTATTTTTTTTTCTTCATGTGGATAAAGTTCACAGGAATAAAATAAGGCCTTTTTTCAACCTAAATTGTTCAATAATTTTATGGATAATCCCAGTTTTTGATGGCAGCCTTGACTGAAATGAAGATGGGAAACTTACTGAATTCATTTTGAAACAACCTTAGAGATGTTCCACTATTTTCCAACTTTTCAGAGGATACCAGAAAAACATAATGTCTATGTATTTTTGAAGTGAGGTATTTTCAAGAAGAAAATGATTTCATTGTTACTAGTTCATTTTTCTAGAGCNATTTTCTCTCATCAACAGACCATTGTCCATTGAGTATATATCTGTGTTGAATATATCTATGCTACCTGCCTATTCTTATCTGAAGGAATGATGGCACAGAAATTCAACCAGTGATCATTATTTATTGTCTGCTGTGGTAATTTCTCCTTAGAACATATAAAAATCTAAAAGAAATAAAAGTACAAGCTTACTATCTAATTGAAAGAATTAAAAGTATCAACATTCATAACATACAATGCATTTGACAAAAGTGAGCAGTGGATGTCACCAATAGTATAAGCATTGAAGCTAAGCAGTTCTGAATGACAGTCCTCCCATTCTTAGAGGTAGTTTGGTATTTCATACACAGAAGTTTCAGATGCTGCATTTTCTCACCTATAAAATGAGAGGAATCATCCCATCCAGAAAGATTTGAGATTTGTAATATTACATTTTACCACCAGGTATATACATGTATATATACATACTATATATATATATATATATATTACTTGGTCTTCTGTAATTCCTATCTGTGTTTTGCTTTAGTCTTTGCCTTCCAAACCACAGAACACAGATAGGAATTACAGAAGATTAAGTAAGTGGTGAACAATAAGAGATGTTTATCTGGGGTACATTTGAAAGAATCATTTATTAGACAATAGAATGGATCAAATACATAGAGTGATCATTTGATTATGAGTACAAAGAATTGAAATAGGAAAAAAAAGAAATCAAAACTCTTATAATGCATGACAAATACTAGGGGAAAGACGGGCACAGCACACAGGAAACTGAGACAGGAGAATTGTCATGAGTTCAAAGCCATCTGAGCTACACAATGAGTACCAACACAGGTAGATATACAAAGACACTATCTCAAAAGAAAAAGTTGAAAGAGAGAAAGAGACATATTTTCCATTTAAAAAAAAAAGAGCTCCAACTGGGTGTGGTGGCGCATGCCTTTAATCTCAGCACTCAGGAGGCAGAGGCAGGGGCATTTCTGTGAGTTTGAGGCCAACTTGGTCTACAGGGCGAGTTCTAGGACAGCCAGGGCAGAGGGCAGTTACACAGAGAAACCCTGTCTCGAAACTCAAAGAAAAAAAAAAGCTCAAAATGACTCAACTAAGATTATTATAAAAAGATTCACACACAATTTTATATATATATATATATATATACACATATATATATACACACACATATAAAATGGGTTTTCAAAAGTTTTCAAAAACAGATACACTCGCATGATACCTTCTTTGGCCTATCATGCTTATATTTGCTGTATATCTGCCATAGAATGAAAGGATACCTGTTATCTCAAAGCCTACACTCTGAAAGAGAAAGCTCAGAACAGGGTCATTTGGTGCCTAAGAAAATAGATTTTCTTGAGACCTTTGGGCAATTTGATTAACCTTTTAGGCATTAGTTTCCTCACAAGGGATAATATCATCTTTCTCACAGAATGAGTGTTAAGTCTAGCTAGACTTCCATTCCCAGTGAAGATGACCAGGATTTATATTGGTATTTATATTTTCTAAACATAGAACAGATGAATAAAGAAAAAAAACTATTCAAGAATAACAAAGAATTTAAGTATGAAATTCTATAAAGCCAGAAAAGAATCTACCAAAAAGGAATTTTGATCTTGGCATTTGATGTCATGTTTTTCCCAAGGATNTAGGGTGATACNGGCTAAATGATGATCAGGCTTCAAATCACAAGGTGAAAAGGACAAAACTCCAAGTTGCAGATTGGGACCCCAAATAATGACACTCCATGAGAGATGAAATGGAAACACACAAACCTCAGAGACAGCCTATTTACAAAGCCATGAGAAGAAAGGGAGGGNGGATAGAGAAAGAGAGAATGGAATGGGGAGGGAGAGGGGGAGATGTGGGCATAGGAGGGAGATGGGGGGGATGAGGAGGGGGAGATGGAGAAGGAGATTATTAGTATAACAAACAGCCTGAAAGCCAAAAACAAACCCTCTTTAGAGAGGGATATTACCACCTTATGCCTTAAAATATATTTAAACTTTTGAATATATAATAATTAGCATGAAATAAAAGATAAACTAGCAAAAAAAGAATTGAAATAGAAAAATTATCAGTGTTTATTAATATAAAATTCACAGTATTTGACATAAAATCAAGGAATATCTAGAGTCTAAAGAAATAAGAAAATATATATTACTGTATTTTATTTTTTAACAAAATAAAATATAGTATGATAAAACAACAACCATCACTTCAAAATTGGATCAGGCAAACCAACAGAAGGAAAAGAGCCCCAAGAGTAGTCAAAAGAATCAGAGACCCACTCATTTACACATTCTGGAGTCACATCGAAATGCTAAAATGAAAGATAACATACACGGAGGACCTGGTATAGAGCAGGGTTGGCCTGTGCTTGCTGCTTCAGTCTCTGTGAGCTCATATCACCTTTGCTCAGTAGATTTAGAGGGCCTTGTTCTCCTGATGTCCTCCATATCCTCTAGCTCTTACATGCCTTCTGCCTCCTCTTCCATTGGGTCCCTCAGCACTGAGGGTAAGAATTGATGGAGATATCCCGTTTACAGCTGTTTGTTTCAAAGTCTTCCCCCATCTGTCTCTGTCTCTGTCTGTCTCTGTCTCTGTCTCTCTGTCTCTGTCTCTCTCCGTCTCTCTCTCTCTGTGTGTGTGTGTGATGGCTTGATGTCTCGATGTGAATCTCTGTTTGTTCCTATTTGCTGCAGGAGGAAGCCTTTCTGATGATGGCTAAATAAGGCACCAATCTATGAGTATAGCATTTTGTACTTTTTAGGCTTTTTAGACCAGCAGTATTTGGTTTATCCTAGGTCTCTTGGCTATCTAGTTTCTGGTTCTTGGTCACTGAAGAAGTATCAGGTATGTTTTCCATTTCATGGAGTGGGCCTTAAGTTCATTCATACATTGATTGCTTATTTCCACAGGCTTTGTGCCACCACTGCCCTAACATATTTTACAGGCTGGACAGATTGTAGATCAAAGGTTTTGGTGACTGGGTTGGTATTTATGGTTCTCTTTTCATAGCTGCAGAGTCCTATCACCTAAAAGACACTAGAATGTAGGGATGAAGGTTCTATGAAGGCACCAGTTCACCCTCTCTATTTCAATGAGTTGTGCCAGTGTTGTCTTCAGCAATGAGGTCTTGCTGTCAGTCTGGAGAGCAACCTATTGTTTTGGTGACAGCATTTGTTGTTGGGGATGTCCATGGGACTTCTTTGGCCAACAACTCAATTCAATATAATTCAGTGTTGGTACTTGACAAGAGATGGACAGTTGGGTCTCAGTCTCCCTCACTATTTGGAGACTTCATTAGGATCACCTTCATATGTTTTAAGAAGTTTCCACTGCACTAGGTTTCCGTACTGCTGTTCAAATGCCTCTCAATTCTAGCCACATCTCCTTACATTCCTGCCCTCAACCCCATTTCCCCTTGCCCTCCCCATTTGATCCTTCTGATCCCATCCTCCAACCCCATCCCAGCACACCTAAAATTTTATTCTATCCCCCCCCCAGAGAGATCCATGTCTCCTGCTAGTCCTTTTCTCAATACCTCTCCTCTCTGGGTCTACAAATTATAGCTTGATTGTCATTTATTTAATGGCTAATATCCACACATAATATTTTTCTTTCTAGGTCTAGGTTATCTCATTCAGGATGACTTATTTTCTATTTTCACCCATTTGCCTGCAAATTTCATGATGCCATATTTTTAACAGCTAAGTAATACCCCATTGTGTATTGTATCACCTTTTCTTTATCCATTCTTCTGTTGGGGGACATCTGGGTTGTTTCCAGTTTCTGGCTATTATGAATAGAGCAGCAGAACATGGATGAGTAAGTGTCCCTGTCGTAGGATTGAGTGTCCTTTGGATATGTGTCTAAGAGTGGTGTAGCTGGATATTGAGGTGGATTGATTCCCAACTTTCTGAGAACTGCCATATTGATTTCCATAGTGACTGTGCAAGTTTGCCCTCCCACCAGCAATGGAGGAGTGTTCCCCTCGATCCACATCTTTGCCAACATGAGCTATCACTTGTGTTTTTGATCTTAGCCATTCTGACAGGTGTAAGATGTGATCTCAAAGTATTTTGATTTACATTTCTCTGATGGCTAAGGATGTTGAACATTTCTCTAAGTGTTTCTCATCCATTTGAGTTTCCTCTATTGATCATTCTCTGTTTGGATCTGTACCTCATTCTTAAATTGAATTATTTGCTTTTTTTGATATCTAGTTTCTTGAGTTCTTTATATATTTTGGATGTTAGTCCTCTATCATATGTGGAGTTGATCAAAATCTTTTCCCTTTTTATAGACAGCCACTTTTTCCAATTGAAAATGTCCTTGAACTTACAGAAGCTTCTCAGTTTCATGAAGTCCCATTAATTAATTATTGATCTTAGTGCCTATACTATCTGTGTTCTGTACATAAAGTGTTCTGCTGTGCCTATGATTTCAAGGCTATTTCACACTTTCTCTTCTATCAGAATAGCTGTGTCTGGTTTTATACTGAGATCTTAGGTTCATTTGTAGTTGAGTTTTGTGAAGGGTGGTAAGTATGGATTGATTTGCATTCTTCTACATGCAGGCATCCAGTTTGAACAGTGCCATTTGTTGAAGATACTATCTTTTTTCCAGTGTGCATTTCAGGCTTCTTTATAGGGAAAAAAAAGGAGTCCATATGTGTTTATAATAATGTCTGGGTCTTTGATTTCACTAATCAACTTAACTATCTTTATGCCAAAGCCATGAGGTTTTTATTACTATACGTCTATAGTACAACTTCAAATAAGAGATGGTGATACCTCCAGCAGTTCTTCTACTGTTCAGAATTACTGTAGCTATCTTAGTTTTTTGTTTTTCTGTATGAAGTTGAGAATTTCCTTTCAAGGTTTGTAAAGAATTGTATTGAAAGAATTGTATTGAAATTTTGATGGGGATTGTACTGAATCTGTAGATTGCTTTTGGTATGATGGCCGCTTTTACTATATCAACCCTTCCAATCTATGAGCGTGGAAAATTTTCCCATCTTCTGATATCTTCTTCAATTTCATTCTTCAAGGACTGAAGTTTTTATCATACAAGTCTTTCAGTTGCTTGGTTAGAGTTACCCCAAGATATTTGATATTATTTGAGCTTATTGTGAAAGGTATTATTTCTCTGAATTCTTTCTCAGTTTCTTTGTCATTTGCATATAAGGGGGGTTACTCATTTAGTGGGTTCATTTATATTCAGCTACTTTGCTGAAGGTGTTCATCACCTGTAGGAGTTCTCTGGTGAAGTTTTTAGGGTCACTTATGTATACTATCATGTTATCTGAAAGTAAAAAATTGGGCTTCTTCCTGTCCAATTTGTGTCCCCTTCCTCTCCTTCAGTTCTTTATTGCTCTAAGTAAGACTTCACTTATTATATTGAATAAATATGTAGAGAATGAACAATCTTATCTTGTTCCTGATTTTAGTGGAATTGCTCTGAGTTTCTTTCCATTTGAGTTGATAATGGCAATGAATTTGCTGTATACTGCCTTTATTATGCTTACATATGTCCGTTGCATCCCTAATTTCTCTAAGACTTTTATCATGAAGGGGTGTTGGATTTTCTCAAAGGCTTTGTCTGCATCTATTAAGATGATTTTTTTCAGTTGATTTATATTATGGGTTACATTTATTGATTTTCATATGTTGAACCATCTCTGCATCTCTTAGACGAAGCCTACTTGAATGGTGGGTGATTTCAATTTTCTTGTATCTTGTTTTCTTGTTATGTTTCTAGATATGTAATCTATTTTGGAATAAGTTCCATGAGGTGCAATAAAGAAAGTGTATTCTTTCGTGTTTGGGTGAAATGTTCTGTAAATATCTGTTAGGCCCATTTAGTTAATAATGTCTGTTATTTCCAGCATGTCTCTGTTTAGTTTTTATCTGGTTGACCTGTCTGTTGATGAGAGAGTACAACAAGATGTACTGAAGTCTCTCACAATCAGTGTGTATAGGTCAATATGTGATTTAAGCCATAGTAGTGTTTCTTTTACAAACTTGANTTCCCTTGTGTTTGGGGTATAGATGTTGTGAACTGAAATGTAATCTTGGTGGATTTTTTCCTTTGATGAATATGTAGTGTCCTTCCCTATCTCTTCTGATTAGTTTTGGTTTGAAGTCTATTTTGTTCGATATTAAAATATCTACACCATTAAAATGTGCCTCTTCAGTTGGAATATCTTTTTCCAACCTTTTCTCTGAGGTAATGTCTATCCTTGAAGTTGAGGTATGTTTCTTGGATGCAGCAAAAGAATGAAGCCTGTGTCTGCATCCATTCTGTCAGTCTATGACTTCTTATTGGGAAATTGAAGCCATTAATATTGAGAGATATGAATGACCATTAATTGTTGACTCGTATCATTTTGTTGTTGCTTGGGTGGTATTGGTGGTTGTGGTGTGTGTGTGTGTGTGTGTGTGTGTGTGTGTTTCCTTTCTTTTGATTTTTCTGCTCTGTGATTATTTATTCCTTATTATTTTATGGTTGTAGTTACCTCCTTAGGCTGGAATTTTCCTCTAATTGTCTCTCTGTAGGTCTGGAATCCTAGATAGATAACACTTAAGTTTGGTTCTATCATGAAATATCATATTTTCTCCATTTATAGTAATTGAAAGTTTTGTTGGGTATAATAGTCTGGGCTGGCATCTGTGTTCTATTAGTATCTGTAGCAGGTATGTTCATGCCCTCTGGTTTTCAGAGTCTCCATTGAAAAGTCAGGTGTAATTCTAAAAGGTCTGACTTTATATGTTATTTGGATTTTCCCTTGCAGCTTTTAGTATTCTTTATTTTTCCTGTACATTTAGTGTTTTGATTATTATGCAGAGAAGGGGACTCTTTTTTTTTTTTTGGTCCAATCTATTTGGTGTTCTGTAACTTTCTTATCATTATAAACCTGTCCTTCTTTAGATTAGGAAATGTTTTTTCTATAATTTTGTTGAAAATATTTTTTCCACCTTTGAGCTGGGTATCTTCTCCTTCATATTGTTCTTAGATTTGATATTTTCATAATGTTGCCAATTTCCTAGATATTTTCTGTCAGGAGCTTTCTAGATTTAAAATTTTCTTTGACCAATGATGATCATTTCTTCTATCATAACTTCAATATCTGAGATTCTCTCTTCCATCCCTTGTAACTTGTTGGTGAAGTTTGCCTCTCTAGTTCCTATTAGGATTTCTAATTTTTTTTTTCTGCCAAGAGTTACCTCAGTATGGGTTTTCTTTATTGATTCTATTTCCCTTTTCAGGTCTTAAACTGTTTTATTATTTGTTTCTTTTCACTGCTTGTTTGTGTTTTCCTGGATTTCTTTAGGAATTTGTTCATTTCCTCTTTAAGGACCTCTGTCATCTTCATACAGGCTATTTTAAGATCTTTTTCTTGTGCTTCAACTATGTTGGCCTATTCAGGGCCTGCTGTTGTAGGCTTGCAGTGCTCTAGTGGAGACATATTGCCCTGGCTATTATTGATTCTGTTTTAAGCTGGTGTCTAGGCAATTGGGATTAGGATGAATGTAAGCCTAGGTGCTGATATCTGGTTCTGTCTTTGTTGGTTGGTTTCCTCTCTGGATTTTTGGAGAGTGTGATGGCTGTTTATTGCCTGGTAGGAAATTTTCTGTGTACCTGATAGGTGTGGTCACTAGGGGTTCCACGTAAAATGTGTTTCTGGGTATTGGGAGAAGACACTTACAAATGGGGAAAGGGTAGGAGTCTGAAGGGGTTCACAGGATGGAGCAGAGCAGAGGGTTCAATGGAGGGGGAATCTGCTTATTTAGTTACCTTGGAATGATTGCAGACTTGGAAGAGAGGTCAACCCAAAGGGTCTGCTATAGTGCTGGGGCATTGGAACTGGAGGGACAGAAGGAGAGGGGAAACTGTATACTTAGCCTACCTGCTTCCCTGGCAGCAGTGGCTTGTGAGTTGGTAGAGAGAATTCTACTGGTGTTGGGGGCTGGTATATAAGACAACAAGTAGGGGAAGGAGGTTAGGAGTGGAAGGTCTGTGTGATCTACAAGATTTGTAGACAGCAGGGAAAGGAAAGCTACAGCAGGTGTTCTGTTGTGGAGTGAATGATGAGATTGGCATTGGACTTGGAGGAGAGTAGGGAGAGGTGAATGTCTTCAGTTAGCTTACTTATTTTCCTGGTCTATTCAGTTGGTATGTTTGCAGGAAATGCTTGCTGGTGTTGGAGTCTGGGATAATGGGTAGAGTTGGGAGAAGAAAGGTTGGAGGAGAAGATATTTGTTATCCATTGGGAATGGGTCAGAGAGAAGAGAGGCCACAGCATGTGTTCTTCTACAGAGCTAGGGATGAGACTGGGGACATTGGGACTGGAGGAGAGAAGAAGATCTGCAGTCAGCCTGTCTGCTTCCATGGCCGAGTGGCCTTGGGTTCACAGGGTGTGCCTGCTGTAGTTGTGTGCTGTGAAAAAAGATGTGGGATAGGGGTTAGGGTTAGTGGGTTAGCAATGAAGTTAGGAGGGGAAGATCTGTGGGATTCACAGGAAATGGGGGCAGGTGAGCAGGGGAGAGCAGCATCACGTATTCTGTTGAGGAGCTGGGGGTGAAGCTGAAGGACTGGGTCTAGAGGAAAAGAAGGAGAGGTGAAGATCTGTAGTCAGTCTACCTGGTTCCTTGGCAGGAGTGACCTGGGAGATAGCAGGGTGTGCCTGTTGGAGTTGGGGGCTCTGTCTGTGGCCTGCTCATCTGATGTGTTAGCAAGCAATGAAAATATATCTTAAAATGAGTAAAACAACAAATTAGTAAAACATCTTCCAAACTGATAGAACTGTCAAAAGTAGCCAGACTCTGTATGTGGTTTGGATTTTTTTTAATGCCATTTTTTAATACTTCAACAGATAATTAAGAAATAAAGTTTGAGAAAAATATCTTTTAAATGTTGTCAATATTTTCAACACACACAAACAAATTCATTGACAGACTATCACACAGTAATGAGACATAAATTAATACATAAATTAACAGAGGAATATACTGTGAATCATGTATATGCCTGCAATAACAAATACCATGCAGATAAATTACCCCAATAGCAGCTACTGATGGATTTTCAGGAAGTTTTTATTTTCAGTAAAATTTTAAATACAATTTAATAAAATTTGGTAAACCAATTCTAAAACTAATAAATGAGCACAAACATCCAAATTGATTAGCTCATTTGTGACATGAATGCCTAGGTGAGATACCATGCTTTCCAACATGACAGGAGTTACACTAAAGAACAAATAGCAAATGCTTATGTTGATGCAAAAAAATGGGAGTCCTTACCTTGTCTGAGCAGGGATTAGGGGGTGGGTTGTGTGGGGAGGCTGGGGGGGGGCGGGAGGAGGGAAGAGAGGGGGATCCGTGATTGGTGTGTAAAATGAATAAAAAATTTCTTAATTGAAAATACATGTCTGACATAATATGAGACAAATGATATGAAAACTCAGTTTATTCCAAGGTCAAATTTGTGCTACAATACATATAAATTATTATCAGTTAAATGTCCATATCAATCAAGTTTTAATTCTGATCCTGTTTTTCAAACATATACAAAATTGTATTTTAGATGAGCTATCAGTCTGTACATGAAAGTGAAAACAGAGCATCCTTTTGAATCTAACATAAGTAATCATCATTTGGCTAGATAAACAGTTCTTTAAAATATCTTTATTTTGGGGAGAGATACTTGAAGTATATTAAAACTGAAAATTTCTATTCTTCAAAAGAAAACACAAAGCACAAATTCAAACACATATAGAGATGTTTCCAAATTACAGAGTGAGTAATATAAAATAAAAGAAGAGTGGGGACCCTAGGATGACTGTAGCACAAAATAAGTTTGGGTTTTGCCCAGTCACTGGGTAAGCTTTAGTGAAACATTTCACTATTAGGATAAGAATTTGTAACCTGTATTTATGTTCAAGCTATCTGTATATTATCTCTCCTGCAGTTGTACATCGAATGTTTTAATAATAATAATAATAATAAAGAAGAGTGGGGGTTACTGAGAGTTACAGGATTAAGCAGATATGAAAGCTGGGGCTGGGGGAAAGATAGAGGTAAGGAGTAATTGAAGGAAAAACTAAGAATGCATGAAAATGCCTTAAGTAAACCCACTAGTTAGCATGCTGATTTCAAAATATAGTCTTAAAACAGAAAAAGAGAAGTTCAAATGAAATTATTTTGCATGGGTGGACAATGCTGACCCTAGAAGACAAGGGTAATCAAAAGAAAATCACACTGCAAGGCATAGTGTACCCACTACAAGTTATTGGTCACAGAAGCAACAGAGGTCTCCAAAGCAACAGAGGCTAATGTTGTTACCATTGATTACACACCATAACTACATGTTTTGTCCCACTTGATGAAGACACCATACACTCTGATTATAGGACACAGAGGAAGGAGTTTCAAACTGACAAGGAAACTTCCATTCTACTGGGTACCGGAAGGTGCTATGCAGTGTTCTAGGGGAGAATAGATATTAATAGTTTTACCTAGAACTGGACTCTGTATGCTATAGTACCAGGCTTCCAGACAAGATATAACTACCAGTACAATAGAGACATGTTTATAATGCAGTAACTGACCACTTTCTGATTAGATTTAAAGGCTATATCATAAGAGGAAGTTTTATACATCATACTGTCATGCTGGTCAAAAGTTCATGGCTGGTAGCCCGTAGGACCTGAGGTGGACTCTGCTGTTGTTCTTCTACTAAAGGATTATGCATCAAACTGCCCTCTAAATATTAATGGCTTTATTTGTAGATTTAGACTGCTCTCAACGTTAATCAGAGAAGGTTCTTTTGGCAGTAGGCAGCAGTCAATAGAGGGACAAAAACCTCAACAAACTGATGAGAAA
Organism: Neotoma lepida; assembly: GCA_001675575.1. Classification (NCBI taxonomy): domain Eukaryota; kingdom Metazoa; phylum Chordata; class Mammalia; order Rodentia; family Cricetidae; genus Neotoma; species Neotoma lepida. The sequence continues at coordinate 17,407 of LZPO01067659.1, forward strand.
AGTAAACTGAGTGCTCACATCACAGAGATATGAGAGACATTGGAGGTGGAAAATGGAGGCCATATCATCATATTTTATTACATATATGTATGAAATTCTCAAGAATAAAGCATTAAGTAAATTAAAAAGTAAAAAAAAAGAATCTCATTCAATACAAATTTAGTGATTATATATGAAATCTGAGATGCTTCAGAGGTTGAAACAAGATTGTGAGTTTGGGGCCATTGTGAGAAAAGGACTGACATCTGCCTCAAATTACAATTTTAATAAGGCTGAGGATATGGGTTAGGGACAAAAACAACATACACAAGACCCTTAATTTAATGTATAGTACTTCAAAAGATAAAGAACATCACTGTCATATTATTAATGAAAATACCACACAGTAAAAAAATCCTCAAAAGACTTACTAGCTGATCCATCACCAAAAAGGATATCTAAGGAACAAATGAATATATTGTTTTCAAACACATTAGTTATTAGGGAAACTAGCAATCTAAGAAGACAATGAAATATCATAGAAACAAACCCTTTCCTTCACACATTGCTTTTGGTCATGATGCTTTATAATAGCAATAGAAACCCTAAGACAGAAATTTGTACCCATAAAGTATTGCTGTGGCAGACATGTCCTTGTTTTTTAGAAGATTGCAGGAGGACTTTACAAACTTGAGCTGGAAGATGCTGAGTGTACAGAGTTTAATATGCTGGTGTGGGTGCTTACAAGATGAGAATGCTGAGAGCCATGCAAACTTGTGATGTTTCAGAGCCCAGGAAAGACTCCATCCCAGCCATTTATGTTATACCTTGAGTTCTGGCCAGCTGGTGCTGAAGAATCAGCTGTGATTAACAAGAGACCAGCACCAGTGAACTGAAAACATTGCTCTCTGGGACATTCATGCTGGTTAGCTGGAGCTGAGAATTGTGCTGCAAGAAACAGACTACCATCATTGGGGTTAAATTTTGTGGGAAGTGTTTTTACAGTTCAGTACAAAGAAGGTGGGGGCAAGGCCCTACCCTGTGCTGGCAATGGAACTTGGTAATATTTAAGAATTTCCCAGGTGGTACTTATTTTGAAGGCATAAAGTCATCATAGAGAGCATTTGAGGCTTGGCATTGTGAAACGCTAGGAGAGATTGCTGGTGAAAGTCTAGCCTCAGTAGCCCATAGTTAAGACTTTGGAATTTTAGAGACAGTTTGGAATTTTATAGTTTTATGCTTTTAGATAAACTTTGGACATTTTAGAGAGTTTGGATATTTTAGAGAGACTTGGAACTTTGAAAGAGAATATGGGTGTTTTATAAAAACTGAACTTTTAAATATTTGAATTTTTAAAGACTTTTAAAAGTTAGAATGTTTTATAATGTGATACTATATCAGCATGCCATTTTGGAGACAAATGAGAAAGTAAAGGTCCTAGTTGAATAGTAATGTGTTTGTGTGTTAAGTTGACAGGGGATCAATTATGCTGGCTGCTTTTATGTCAACTTGGCACAAGCTAAGAAATTTCAGAAGAGGAAACCTGGATTGAGAAAATGTCCCCACCAGATTAGCCTATGGGCAAATATGTGGGGCATTTTCTTGATTGATGATTAATGTGAGAGGAGCTAGCCCACTGTAGGTGACCACCCTTTGCTGGTGGTCTTGGTGCTATAAGAAAACAGACTGAGCAAGCCATGAGGAATAAGCAAGTAAGGAGTGTTCCTCTGTAGCTTCTGTTTAAGTTTCTGCTTCCATGTGTAGACTGATTTTTCTTTGTGCTGCCAGTTCACAAAAATTGACATAGAGACTTATTATTAATTATGAAAGCTTGGCCTTAGCTTAGGCTTGTTCCTAACTAGTTCTTATAACTTAAATTAACTACGTTGTGTCACATGGCTTGTTATCTTATCTCTCTGTACAGTTTGTGTTGCTTTCTCTGAGTCTGGCTAGTGACCCTTCCTTTCTTCCTCTCTGAGTCCTCTCTGTCCTCAGAAGTCCCTAACCTCTTCCTACCTATCTATTGACCATTCAGCTCTTTATTAACCAATCTCAATGATACATCTTCACACAGTGTAAGGGAATATTCTACAACATTCCCCCCTTTTTGTCTAAATAAAAAGGAAAGGTTTTAACTCTAACATAATAAAATTATAAACAACAAGAACATTTATCAGGTAAGAATTGCATTCACCAAGTTCAGTCCATTTGTATTTAGAATATTCAGAGACAATACACTATTATCTATCTTATCTTGATGAAGCTGAAGTTTTATACCTAAACCTTTTTTATCATAACTTGTATTACCATCTTGAAACTATCTTTTTAGACCTCAAAACATTTTCTTAGATAAATAATTTAAGCTTTTAGGTCTCTCAACCTTACAGATTTTATACCTCTTTTGTGAGTTTCTTTTTCTTTCTTGTCTTCAACTCCATCAGAGACCCAAGAAGGATCTAATGTTATTTGAGTAAACAGGAAGTGCAACTTGTCCCTGTGGAGGCCCGGATGTTAGTGCAACCCTTGCTATTGTGGAGCCCTTGTTGCTCCAAAACCCCTGTTGATGGTGCTGCTCTTATTGTTGTGTGTTGTAGTTTTCTATTGCTATAATAAAACACCATGACCAAAAGCAACTTGGGGACAAAAGGACTTGTTGCAGTTTATACTTTACACCATAGTCCATCACTGAAGGAAGTCAAGGCAGAAACTCCAGGCAGGAACATGGATGTTGTGACCAAATACAGTTCCCAGCATCTCAGTCAGGAGGCTTAAAACCACCTTTATCCAGAAGATTGGATGGCTGCGTTTGACTTCTGTGGGCACTGATACAAATGTGGCATACAGTCACACACAGTATACTCACACATACACACAAATAAGAAATAAAGTAAATCTTAAAAAGGAGAAAATGCCAGAAAAGTTACATATATGCAAATATACATAACGCAACAACATAAGACTGTCTGGCATCCACTTAAAAATCATAGACGTGCAGAGGAGTGAAAAAAATAAACCAATAATGAGAATGATCAATGAATCAAATCTACCTCATAGCTGACACAGATGTTCAAATTAGCAGACAATTGCAATAAAAGCCATATTACAACTGTATTCCATATGTTCCAAAAGTTATGTAGGAATATGGAATATATTCAAAAGAGGAGAAAAAAACCTTTCAGAGATGAGAACCACAATGTCAGAGATCAGAATTTAACAGCAGATTGGAAATTGCAGATGAACTTACTGAAGTTGAGTAGACAGAATGAAAATGTTGTTTAGGAAGGAAGGGATGCTCAGCCCGTGTAAGACAGTGTCCAGAAGACTGCTGTGTTTGGGACAGGAATTTCTGAAGTTCAGGGTGAGGGTGGGCACGAAGAAGGAATTGAAGGAAAACACGGCTTAGACTTTTCCAGGCCTGATGAATACTATAATGTGTCTATCCCAAAAATCTCAATGAACCTAAAAGAAAGAACAGAAAGGAAATTCTGTTAAGGCTCATCATTATCAGATTTCTCAAATACTGACAATCAGAAAATGTGAAAAGGAGCCAGATGCCAAATAAATGTCATAGAGAGAGAAAATAAAGATAATTATAATATTAAATTTCCTATGAAATCATTTATTTCACTGGAGGGAAATTCTCAAAGTAACAAAAGAATCAGAATCAGACTGCCATACTAGATATTATATACATATATACACACATTATACAGGTGTGCAAATACCAGTTTTCATTTCCTAAAATGGAACAACATAATTTCCAATTTCTCACTTCTCTCCCAGAGATAGCTGAGCTATTTCATCTCCTATAGATTCTGAACAATTTATTTAATGTAATTATACACTGCATGTCCACCTGTAGGGATTTATCCCCTTACTCTAATGTTTTCAGGCCCAGCCATGCTGTAGAATGCATCAACATTCCATACTTATGGCTGAGTAATATACCATTGCATGGATACATGCTTTACTTGTGTATTTATCAACTGAGTTGTTTTTTCTTCTCTTTTTTTGTTTCTGTTTTTTGTTTGTTTGTTTGTTTGTTTTTTGTTTTTCGAGATAGAGTTTCTCTGTGTAGCTTTGACCCCTTTCCTGGAACTCAGTAGCCCAGGCTGGCCTTGAACTCACAGAGATCCACCTGCCTCTGCCTTCCAAGTGCTGGGTTTAAAGGCGTGTGCCACCACCACCTGGGTTTTTCATTTTAAAACTATCATGAGTGGTGTTACCTCGAGCATATATGTCCATGATCTTTTCAATTGTCTTGTCTATAAATGTAAGAATGGAACTAATATATTAAAGGAGTAGATATTTAACATTATCCAAAATTTCCTGTAAAAACTGTACTACTTTGAAGTTTCCTCAGTAATGTATAAGAATTTTAAATTATGAATAACTATGACAAGACTTTCTAATGCCCATTATTATGTCCATACTCATAAATTTAAAGTTATATTATAGATTTTTATATTTTTCCAGTGAGTAATCATGTTTACTATTTTGGATGACCCTTTTTTATATATAGTGTTAAGAAGATAGTCCTTTTCCTGTTTTACAGTAAATTTCCTAGTGTTTTTCATTGTGGAAATATGTAAGAATTCTTTGTGTCCAGAGTACTAATCATTTATCAGCTATAATATTTATGAATAAATTAAATTCTGTTATCTGACCACTTATATGGTGGTATACTTTGAATGCAAATTGTTTTCATTTTATAAAGTTTTATTTGTCTAATTTTCCTTTGTTGTTTACATTTCAATGTAAAACATTGAAGATAAAATTTTAAATGAACATAATTTCAAAATTAAATTATAAAAAAAATAATGACGGATATTCCTTTGAAAGATCTTAAAGGATGTCCTTCTAGCATGAAGAAAACAGAATTTAGTAGGAATATGGAAGTACACAAAGCAGTAAATTCTAGAACTTTGTATGAAATTGCAAACTTTATTTTCTTATAGTTTAAATTCTGTAGCATTGCTAAATAGAAAATATGCACAGTTCTTGTGGGACTTATAGCATGAAAAATATGTATGACAGCACAGTAAGGGCCTGAAAAACCCCAGGAAAACTAATGTTTTACATAAAGCATCAGTTATGCTAAAATATATATAATAACCATAAAGCAAGCAGCACAATGGGACAATAGTTGATGTGGTATTTTGAATGTAATTAGCCCCTATAACCCCTCATTGGCAGTGGCACTGTTACAAGGTGTGGCTTTGTTGGAGAATGGGTAGCCTTGTTGGAGGAAGTATGTCACTGTGGGGGCAGGCTTTATGGTCTCTTATTCTCAAGCTACACCTAGTGACACAGTTTACTTCCTGTTGCCTGCAGATCAAGATGTACAGTACTCAACTCCCTCTCCAGCATCAGATCTGCCTGTGTGCCTCCATGTCCCACCATGACAAAAATGGACTGAACATCTGAAACGTAAGACACTTAATTAAATATTTTCCTTTATAATAGTTTCCATGGTCATGATGTCTCTTCACAGCAATAGAAACCCTAACTAAGACAGAAGTTGGTACCAGGGACTAGG
>LZPO01067660.1:6439-22901 GCA_001675575.1 Neotoma lepida
CAGCTAATGTGTGTGTGTGTGTGTGTGTGTGTGTGTGTGTGTGTGTGTGTATCCACTAATGAGAACAAGAACAAAAACAAAACAAAACAAAACAACCCTCCCCTCAAAACCCCACAATGTATTTGCCTTTTGCCTTGTCTGACAATGCAATTCTGAGCTCCATATCTAGCTCAGCTGCACTTACTCACTCTAGAAACATGTTTTGGGGCTGAGTGGCTGGTCCAAGGCTGATCTGCAATTGTCTTCTTTGACATTGAGTTACAGTCAAAATAAAGATTTTTCCTTTTGGGGGCTGGCTAATGATGTAACTTTAAATAAATTTACCAGTGAAATAGTTCAAAACACAGAAGTATTTAGCAGAAGTCCCACACGACCATGATTGAGTCCTAATGCGTTTCAGATCGCCCTCAGAATGCCCTTCATAAAAAGAAACACATTCTAGCCCCTTCTCCATTTTTCTCACAAAGGTGATCACTGTGAAGCTGAAGTGAACATCTCTCTNTATATTTTTATTACATTTGGATATGTCTACTTATGTAGTATTATTATATATGCTTAACATTCACATAGATTACATTATACTGTACTTATCCTTCTGAAAATTCCTGTTTTAGTTAATAGCATTGATAAATGTAGCTAGAGTTTATTTTAGCTCTTCTCTGATATTCCAGGAAGAAAAGATAATCTAGAGTTTGCTACTGGAAAGAAAAACAATTTAATTTCCAATTCTTTTCTTTTACAAACAGTGGTTTTGTTAACATGCTTATAGACGTCTCCCTGTCCGTATACATGAGACTTTGGGTATATCTCTGAGGGACCTTCTTTCTTTAACTCTTACTAACTCAAATTGTACTTCAGGAAGGGTGAGCTTTCCTGAGAAAATTCTGAGTTCTGAATATGACAATAACCAATTCAATTCTTAGCTAATATTTCTTCAAATATTGTCTTTGTCAGTTTCTATAAACTTTTCATGACATGCCTATTAAATATATTTTGATTGTAGTGTGTGTTTTCCTTTTATAATAATGTTGAGAACAGAAGGTAGGACCTTGTGCATATCAGCAAGCACCCTGTCACTGAGTTACATCCTGCCCTCTCATTTAACCTCTAAGTGTCTGTCTTCCTCATGTACCCCTTGACATGTACCCCAAAATGTTCTTCTACCTATTCAGTGTTTATCTTAAACTTAAAACATATTAATTCCTTCTGTGTGCATGTGAGTGTGTGAGAGAGGTTATGTGTATGTAGAGGTGGCTATGCATGTATCGAGGCCAAAGGTTGATGTCAGAAATCTTCCTCAATCACTCTCCACCATATTGTTTGAGACAGGGAATCTCACAAAGCCTACAGTGAGCCCCAGGATCCTCTTGTCTCTGCTTTCAGCACTGGCATTACAAGTGTGTGCCACCAAGCCTGACATTTTTGAAAATGTTGGTGCTAAGAATCCAAAGTCAGGGCTTCATGCTTGTGTGGCAAGCATGTCACTGAATGAGCCATCCCTTCTTACCTCACATTAATGATCTGAGGAGACCTATGGGTTCTTTCACTAAGGATGCTGTTTCTTTCTCCATGCAAGTCTTGGAGAATTTTCTCCCTTTAATTATTTTCCAATTATCTTGAACATATTCGTGTGTGTATGGCCATTCAAATGATTATTCTTTGAAGTATTAGGAGCTACTAAGTTATCAGACTATGGTGGTTTGTATTGCATACTCATAGGAGTTAATTTCCAAATGTTTTATAATTGTATTTAGCTGGAACTCCAGTAGAGTTTCTTCTTAGTAAACCCTCTGTACTTGATGGCAGAGCTCTCCTGGAGAAATTTTGCTTGTGCTCCAGGGGTGTATGGACAACCTATGACCAACCTTCAAGCTTTCTCAGTTCAGGCTTTTCTGTACTACCCTGAGAATTTCAGACCCTTTCTAAGGCATGATCCTAAAGAGAAAATTCCAATGTCAGGTGGGGAGCAGCTTCCTTCCTTCCTGTTGTGGTGATTACAGTTGTTTATCACTTTCAGAAACTGCACCTGCAAATCCTATTCTCCACCGTATGTCCATCCAAGCTTCATATGCAGTCATGTATTAAAACTCATCTGGTGGTCCAGTAAGAGCCCAGAGAGCCTGAGATACAAGCTCACACACTTGCTTCTCTGTTAGTTCTTTCTTTGTTCTTGGCACAGGGATTTATCTTTCTTTTTTGTAGACTCAGCCTTACATGAAGTTTTGGGTGTTTAATTCTAAAATGGAATTCTCAGTGGCTTTGTGTAAATGTTTACATACTAGCTCCGCCTGACATGTTACTGAAGCCAGATTTCTTTCTACCCTACTTACCATCCTCTTTTACAATTTAATATAAGATGTCTAAATTTCTTTTGGGAAGTAAGTGAAGTATAATTTAACCTTTTAATGAACTCAGCAAATATTTATTGAAATCTGATACATAAAGCTACTAATTTAGCTACAGGTGTATTTTATCCTTGCTCCACGGACTATGGTGCTAGTAGGTAAATATACAGAGACTGTGTCAGTCAAGTGTAGCAAGTGCATGACCAAAGGATGCAAAGTAGACTGTAGAAGCATCCAGAAGAGGCATGCAACTTCAGAGCAGCCACTATAAACTGTCTAGAAAATTCAGTATTCTAAGTGAGGCCGGAAGGCAGAAGAATGAACTGGATAGATCTACAGGAAAATCATTAGAGGAAATGAAGAGTCCATAAGTAGTGGTATGTGGTTGGGGTGAGCAGATAGAAGGGAATCTGGGAGTCAGAGGTTTCAGGATATTTGAGCATTAGGGGTGAGGAAAACACTGCAGTGACATACAGTGATTAGTGGAGAGGACTGTCTCTGAGAGGAAATTGTAGTGAGGAAGAAAACAGGCCAAATCTGAAGGTGCAGTGAGGGCATAGATAGAAGTATGAATGTGAGCACATCAGTCCAGGGAGCCAAGGGTACAGAAGGGATGTATGAGGTGTGAAACGTATGAAGGCTGGGGTTTCTCTGATAAGGTGTGAATTATAGGAAGGCCGGGGTTGCTCTGTGGTGCTGGAGTGTGTTGAGAGGTAAGAGTCACAGCATAGAGAAGATATGTTCATTCTTAATAATCCACAATAGATTTTCCCAGCTGCTTCCAGGTGAAGCTTTGTGGTGGAGGATTTCAAGGGGGTGACAGGTGGAACTAATGTTCAAAGGAATTTGCTCTGTGAACGCCTAGAGGATATCACTTCACGTAAACATGGCTGTGGGAAAGTAGGTGGCCTAGTAACCAACCTGAAGTTTCATGGTCCCAAGATCTTTTACAAGTGACCTGTTGGATCTCTGACTTGAGAGTGATGAATGATAGAAAGATGCATCTTTTTCTACCTGGAACAATTTAATTGGTTCTGCCTAAGTTATCTTATTAATATGGAATACAGTGAAGCAGATTACTTCCCCGTAAAACATGGACATAGAGGAGCATTTTCATTAGGACATTGATGATATAGCTAGACTGATGTTTGAGCCCTTTGGTACAGGGAGGTCTAAGATGAAATCTACAGTAATGGTTTCCTTAAGGTGAGCAAAGAAAGGATGCTGGCCCAGAGCCCCTAAGACAGTCTACTCCTGGGTCTTTTGAATGGATGCTCAGATCTGGGCTCTTTAAAATATGTACAAAACACGAGCTGCCTAAAGACCCAATCTACACATCTAAAGAATTTCTAATGGTCAGTCTGAGTTGAGCACAGAGGTTGGGGTTTAGCCTCTCTGTTGGCCATCTTGTTAGAAACCCCTTTTTGCACCTGACTGTACAGATGGACCGAGTCATGTTACTCCCCAAACTCTTCCAGGTTCTGCAGAGCTGAGACTGCAGTGATAGGAGAGTAGCTAATGATGTTAAACCTCAGGAATGGAAAACCCTGAGTGGAGAATTCCCTGGAGGTCTCCAACATCCCTAGCACCAGCACTTCAGAGTGGTGCATCTGCCCCGCCTGTGAGCTGCCTGGCTGAGCAAAACCTGCAGCTGCTCTTGCTGCAGTGACCTAGATAGTCAGCTTAGATGCTGACTTCAGCTAAGGCACGTCAGCCCCAGACAGAGCTGTGGATTCTGGAAGGCCAGTCAACGTGGGGCCACAGAAATGACAGATCTTCCTGGGTTGAGAGATGACTGTTTCTATTGTGCATAGGCATCACGGGAGGTATAGAGCAAGATGTGGGCAAAACCTGAGCGAATCTCAGCCCCTATGCTGCCTGGATATCTCATTCAAGCCCACTCATGCCCTCTGTTCGAGCTGAAGTGAGAAGTTTTCTAAAAGCGCCCCTCCCCACACCTTAAGAATTTAAATTACACATTTACATATACCTGGAGTTCTGTGGGTTCTTGATGGGCCTGCCCGAGGACTATCCAGCAGGTGTGATTCAGACCTGGGAAAAGAGGACATTTCCCAAAAAGAACTTAAAGACACACTGCTCCAAGTTGGCCAAAAGGTGAGGGCATCTGACTTCCATTGGACCATCTGAATAAAAGCTTTCTCAGGAATAATGCNCCACAGATGTTGGCCAACACTTTCTGTACTGTGGAGTGCTAGGAGTCCTTCTTATAAGTGTGCTGAGGTACTATGCAAAGACATGCCCATGCAGCTTTTGCCAACTTATAGGAAACCCTTTCTTCCTGGGCCTGCCTGCTAACAGCAGCCAGCATACCTTAATTTGTCCATTAGTGACAGAGGGAGAGCTTTGTACCTGACTCTTCTCCTGTCCTCAGCAAGGTGATTTTGAGCAACATGAAGTCAGGCCTGGTAACTCTCCACCCTGTAGTTTTGTATAATTAGATCTTTGTTTTCTCAGCTGTGCAAATGTGGCTTTCTTGTGACTTATGTCATTATTAGTGAAAAGGAAATGAACAGAAGTGCTTCTCTATGAGACAGTCAATTATGTGAAAGGAATCGAAAGATTGAAATTTGTTCATGTCTTAAACTATATATGTTGTGCATATTAATGTAACCAAACTAAAAAATATTGACATAGCATTGATACTGTACTTTAATTCAAATATGTAAATAAATGAAATTAATAAGATGAATTTAAGATAAATATTCCAGCTAGACCAAGAAAATGTAAATAAAGACTCCTATTTTTCCAAACATCTCCTGCTTATTTTAGTTTTTCTATATGCTACTCCTGCTAAATGACAGGAACGAAGCAAGATGGTTTATAATGTAAAAAGCAGGTAGTGCATGTGTCTTAGTCGGTGTTCTGTTGCTTGTGAAGAGACACTATGACCAAGGCAACTCTTATAAAGGAAAGCATTTCATTGGTACTTGCTTACAGTTTCAGGGGCTTAGTCCATTATCATCATGGCAGGGAGCGTGGTGGCAGGCAGGCACGGGGCTGGGAAAGTAACTAAGATCCTGATCTGCAGGCTAAGAGAGAAACTGGGCATGGCTTGGACTTTTGAAACTCAAAGCCCATCCCCAGTGGCACACCCACTCCAACAAGGCCACACCTTCTACTCCTTCTCAAATATTGCCACTCCCTGATGGCTAAGCACTCAAATATATGAACTTATGGGGGCCATTCTTATTCAAGCCACCACAGCATGCGAGCCACAAAACTAAAAAACTGCTACTTGCTAATAGCCACATAAATTTTGGAGGAAATATATTTCCTATGGGGATGATTTGTTACAGAAATTGAAAGCAGTAAGATATTGAAAACAGCAATCTTTAGGCAATATACAAAATTAATTACAAGTGTAACAGATATCATCCACATAATTTTGAAACTAATCATTTTAATTGCTTTTAGATGAGAGAATAAATCCAGGGAAATGTGTAGTGAAACAAAGTATGATTTCTTACACAGACACCTCTTTTGTTACATGTGACTTCCTACTCATCCCACACAACCTTCCACTATGCACACACGAGTCTTTTTCCTCTGCAAAGAGGCATCTTGTTGGGGTACACCTGCTTTTCTTTCCCCTGCTCTTTCCCTGCATGCTTGTCCTCTGTAGTCGTAAGTCAGATTCAAAGGCATGCTGCCATTCCCATGCTCTGGGAAGAAAGAAAATGCAACCTTTGATTCATTTCCCACAGACTCTGTAAGGAAGCCAGAAACTCGGAGACATTTTTCCACACTGACTTACGGAGACACCAGTACAAATGAGAGGAAATATATTTCCTATAGGGATGATTTATTACAAAAATAGAAAGCATTTATTGAAACCAGTAAGAAAGTAGTGTCTATTCCTATTATCTGGGAGTTGGTGTGGCCTAAAGAAAGAAAGATCCAGACAGCTCACATTACACTCCCTCACTCTTTGCTAAGAGGCCTTCTTGGCCTCTTATTTGTTTCTGCATTCCATAAGTCCCTTACTGAGAGCCAGTTTTGTTCTTCATTCAGAAGTGGCAGCAGTCAGCCAAAAAGAAGCATGCAGGGTATTGAGCACACTTAAAGCTTAGATATTTCACTAATGCAATACCCTGTGCTTTTTCCACTTAACTTGAAATACAGAACAGTCTAATCTCTCTGAACCTGTGTTCCTACTTCATAGATTTCTTAGAGATTAAAATAATGCTAGTAACGCTATGAGGAGAGACGCTGGCATATACGGAGTATTCTGTAAATGTTAATGGTACACAGTTGTGTTATTCAAACAAAAGCTATTTCAATTTTGGTACATTTCTGTTCATTTTTTTCTATAAAAAGGTAATTGTACTTTTTATACATGAAAGACTGATAGAATTCTTAAATTCTTTTTTTTTTTTTTTTTTTTTTTTTTTTTGGTTTTTCGAGACAGGGTTTTCTCTGTGTAGCTTTGCGCCTTTCCTGGAACTCACTCGGTAGCCCAGGCTGGCCTCGAACTCACAGAGATCTGCCTGCCTCGGCCTCCCAAGTGCTGGGATTAAAGGCATGCGCCACCACTGCCCTGCAGAATTCTTAAATTTTAAATCAAAATATAGAGAAGTGTGCAAATCATTAAAAGTGTAACTCAATGAATTTTAATAAGTTGAATATTCTATGGTATCCAAACCCTGAAAATCTCATACCTTCTTCAGCACTGATCGCTCCTGTGAGGGAGGCGTCTGTTTTCTTGACTTCCACCAGTAGAGATTAGTTTGGCTCACTTTTATTTGGAGTTTAATCATTTGCTAGGCACATAGTATTAACCTCATTCTTTCTCATACGCCATGAACTATTAATGTCTATCACATCACTTAATGCTACCTGTGTACAGGCATCTGCTAAGTACTTTAAGCATTTTCTTGTCTTCCTAACAAAACCTTGCCATAAACATGAGCTAGCTCCATCTTCCCCTTCCCCCTCTGATGAGCAGAGCATTACCAGCAGCACAGCCAACTGGTCGGACTAGGGGACAGGCCTTGGGGGTGACTCCTCATTCAAGTCTAACTTTACTATAAGCAGCTGTTGCCACAAGAGGATCCTTCTGTCTCTTTTTCCTTGGCTCTTTGTGGAATAGAAACAATAAAAATGCCACCTTCAAGGGTTGTTTTAAGGATAAAATCGAGTGTTTATAAAGCACATATTTGGCATTATTGCTGTTTTATTTAAGCTAGGGTCATTCTGTCTTCCAGTCTGGTCTCAGTAGCTGTGACTGTCACCCCATGCTACCATGTCAACTTATAAAGGGAGCAGCACAACACCTGTAACATAATGAAAGGTTTATTAAAATACACTTCAGAAGCACACTCTTAATGATTGCAGAATACATTATTGGTTAAACTTCATTTTCCTAACCTTTCTGCTATCATTGATTATTTTGGCTTTTTTTTTTTAAATAGTGTAAATAACCTTTGCAAAATGAGATATTCTTATGCTGCCCAGGCTAACCTCAAGCTGCTGTGCTGAAGGAATCCTCCTGTCTCAGCACCCACCCCCAACCCCCAATAGCTGGAACACATGCTCCTGTGTGGGGGTAAATTCTTTATTTTGTTTTTTGGTGATGCTAGGGAATAACTCAAAACTGGTACATGCTAGGCAAGCAAGCTCCCACTGAGCTGAAGCTCCAGCCACAGCATTATAAATCATTTCAAGGGCCATGCACACACTGTTCTCTCTAGCATGCATGCACTATCTGCTGTATATTTCTATGACTTTATTAGTTATAGTCCTATCATTTGGACAGTCACTGAAGCTGCTGCGTGGCTTGGAGCTACTTCAGAGCAACATGGCTAACCGCCGCTTCACTGCTGGAGAGAAGGAAACATGTTTTTTTCCCCTAAGGCCCTCATTTCACAGCCTGTTCAAAGCAAAAGAAGTGCCCCGTAGGAATAATCCCCTTTAATTGAATATGTTACACTGATATGTTTAAGGCAACAACTTCTGTTACCAGAAACTAGAAACAGGTGAGAGGCAAATTCATTATTAGCATAAACCCTTCAGAGCAGCAGGCAGGGTATGAGCCGGGAGCCTTGCCTGAAGCTTAATGATCATNTAAGGTCAAGGCTAGCTGCAACAGTCCCGTGATTAACATTTCCAAGTGGGTCATTAATCTCCAGGAAATGCTCAGCATGTTGATTGCTGTTTGCTTAATTGAGGTTGTGAATAATTTAGTAAAGAATGATTACATGAATTTGGACAAAGGAAAGACTTTTTCTAATACTCAGGGAGCACCTCCTAGCCAGCACATTTCACAGCTGTAAACGTTGAAATAGTTCAGGTTTCAGAAATGGAAATTTTAGACTTGTGTAGATTTGCCACTGGTTTTTATTAGGAAAAGTATGTGTCTTCTTGCTAACGGGAGAAGCAGGAAATAATATATTTTCACAGGGTGAGAAGCCCAGATAGTTAAAATAGTGACAAATTTCTTTAGATAAAAATTTTTAATTCTCATAATAATATTGTAAAATTGAACTGTACACATTGAAACCTTGAATTTTTTTTTATTTTAATAAACTTTGTTGTTTTTGCAGGTCAGAAAGGGTTCTTTGTTCGAAATAATTTCTTTTCCAGCAAAAACTGCTTTAACTAGCATAATGTATGCTTCCTACGCAGCACTAATTTATTTGGTAAGTTAACTGCTAGATTCTAAAAACAAATGTATTTCATGCATTGTTGAAAATAGCACTGTATATACTATGCCATCTGGTATTAGCTTTAATGTTACCAGTCAAGGCACACCACTGGCTATGCAAAATAATTTCATATTAGTAGTTTGCTTTTATGACAAGCCAAATTAACCCCCCCAAAGGTCAATATGCTTAAATAAATAAAATTATTTTACTTCTCTAAAGTCAATTACTATTTAAAGAAATTTAATCAAATTTAGTAAATTTCATAAAATTTAGTCAAAACAGATTAAATTTTGCCTTGATGTATCTTGTTGTCTAGTTATAGCCATTATCTCATGATGGCTTTAGTTCACTATTCCATTATTTGGGGTCTATGACTTTGAAGAATACAGTTACTACATTTTGATTACAAGTGCTATGCATAACAAAAATATAAAAGATAGTATCAGTTAGACGAATTTCCATCCATTAATAAATATCCATATATGCTTTATTTAAAACATAATACAAGAAAGGTCCTATCTTGATGAATTATCACAAAATCTATTGGTCTATTTCAACTCACCATGATGTAAAACATTACCAACTACTACTACAACAGCATCATTCTTGCCTCTCTTCCATATAAGTGCCTGACATTTTGACTTGTGGGTGATTCAGCTTTTTAAGATTGAATGTAGATTGAATCATAGCATACACCTTAATTGGATATCTCATCTGTGAATTTCTGTTAAAATTTCCAATGCCAAAGCAATGGAGACAGCTAGCCTTAGCTGAAACCTCCGAGACCTTGAGCCAAAGTCAAGCTTTCCTTCTTTAAAATGGTTTTTTTCTGTTATTAGTTCAGTGATGAAAAGCTGTGTAGCTTAGTTCCTTCTAATACATAGTGACCTTTACTGTCTCTTTTGATCATTTTGGCTTGAGGTAAATATAGATTCATCTGCTTGGTTTCATATTTAATTTTTTTAGAGTATAATTTTCTGGTTTTTCACTTTCAGTCAGTGTATGACTTTGTTATTGATGTGAGTTTCTTGCAGGCATTTTTTGGGTCTTGTTTGTAATCCAATCAGCCAGTTTGGAAATTTGTGTGCATATGTATGTTTTATGTATGTGTGTATGTGTACATGTAGACATGTGCATATGTGCAGAGGTGAGAGTATATTGGGGGATCTTCCTTGATCACTATTCACCTTGTCTTTTGAGACAGGGTAGCTCACTGAACCTAGACTCATTAGTTCAGCTAGGCTGACTTACAATAAACTACAGGGATTCATTTATCCTTCCTCACTCACCACCAACCAGTGCTCATATTTTACCTGTATACTGGCATGCCAGCTTCTATGTATATATAAGGGATCCAGGCTTTTCATTTCTACTTGGTTCTAAATTCTTCTTGCACTGGGAACATATGGGAAGTTTTCTGCTACTATTTCGCTGAATTAAGCTTCTGTGTCTTTTATTACTTGGCTCTTTCATCAATACTGGTTATTCATAAACTTAGCCTTCTAATCATGCCNCCAATTACCATTTGTACTGTTCATAGCTTATTTTTTTTTGATTTACTACTATATGAATGTACTAATTTGTTCACTCTGTCTCCAGTCTCTGATGATATGCCTTCCAGTTGACCTTGTCTATTGGCAAGACTTTTTCTACTTTGTTTGGTTCCTTTTCTGAGTTTCATCTTATTGCCTATATTGGTTTGCTGTTCATTTGTATTCTATTCAAATTCAGTCATCATTCTGAAAAGCAATCTTTTGAATTCTTTGGCATTCATATGCCTCAGTATCTTTGGATTCACATAAGAACTTTTAGAGGAGTCATTTGCCTTGATTTATTCATAGTTCTTGTGTTTCTACATTTGGATTTGTACATCTATTAGACTAGACATCTATTCTAGTGCTATGTGGTCTTAGGAAGAAGCCTTGTCTTTTCTTCTTTCTTTCCAGACAGGGTTTCTCTGTGTACTCCTAGGTGTCCTGGAACTTGCTCTGTAGATCAGGCTGGCTTTGAACTCACAGAGATCTGCCTCTTGAATGCTGAGATTAAAGGCATGCACCATCACTGCCTGCCTAGAGATCACTCTTTTGAGAGTTCTGTACAAAGCATCACTTAAAGGGATGAAAATAATCACAGTAATAACAGGAAAACAAACCTTCTGGACAAAGAAACACAGCAGACAAATATGAAAACAGCAATGCCACTGCCAATAACAATAGGAAAGAAAGGCAAAAATAATATAGAATAAACTAAAGAGCTAAAAGCAGTAAGACAGAAATTTAAAAATCCAGTCAAAATGAAAAGTAAAATTAGACACAAGCAAGAAAAAAAAATATAAAGAAAGGAACATTAAAAACTTCCTCCTAGCTGAGGTCCAAGGATTGCATAAGTTTCTTTCCTCATCCTCTAATACAGTAGTCTGCCAAATGTGAATGGTGGGGAAGTGAGGATAGTGGGACAAAGACAAGGCCCGTGGTCATTAAATTTTCCACGAAACAGACTAGTTCCATACACAGGCTGAGCTTTGCTTTGCCCTGACCTGTCATGTATCTTCTACTTGGCTTGTTCAATATGTCTGTGGCAGGGTAGTATTCACCTCACTAGCTTTCTGTATGCATGCCAAGGAGCCATGATAGTCCATGATAGTCATAGGGCTGTGTGGGCACACCTCTCTTGAAGTTTGGTTCCACATGAATCCCAACAGTCTTTGATAGTGGAATGCTTTCTTACTCCAGATGCCCAGGCAAATGTACAAGCCAAAGTGTGTCCCAGAGTATGGGAAGCAGACTACTGACCTCTGACTGGTGATAGGAGGGGAGAGGAAACCCTATGGGAAGTCAACTATCTACTGACCTTTCAGCTGACCTACCTACTGACCTCTCTACTGACTGAGTCCCTGCAGTAAACCACATGTTCTGCTCCCCACAGGCGAAGGTGCAACTGACTACTGGGGCCCCCCACAGCTTGCACTTCCTGCTGCTTAAATTTCTCAATGACTGGCAGAGCTGCCCTTCTCCCTGACTGTTGCACATTGTCACTGCTGTGGAATCCTCAGGGCCTCTGAATATTGACCTTTCTGTGGAGTCTGAAATCCAGAGTAGCTTAGTCCTTAACAGTGTGTCCTTTCACAGTGGATCCTGGGAATAAACTCTGAGAAAGAGTGAGCAATGAGTCACTTTCAGAATAAATCACAGCACTGGACAAGTAAGGTTTGCAAGAACTACAGGTTTCTCCACTGTTAAGACAGTCTGGTGGTATCACTGGGACTCTGCACTCTGGCTTATTGGGTATTCTGGCATGCACAACAGCCCTTCAGTCCCACAGGGAGACAAGATTGGAGTTTCCAATTGTTTCGCACCTTTTTCTGAGTTTTGCCTTGCTGTTTCTTTCAGTTCTCCGTTCACTGCTGTACTATAGCTTTTACTTCCTGTTGCTGTACTGACTCTTTGCACTTGCAGTCATGCAAAGGACACTTCTATTCCACCATCTTGCTACAGAAGGCATCAGAGCAGTCCTTGTGAAGGTAGACCCAGCTCTGGCTTTCTTGAAAGGATAGAGCAAAAGGTTTTAGGCCGGCCTCAGGCTGCTCTCCTTGCCTCCTGTCTTGCCTGCTCCTCACTGTAAAATACAACACACATGCTTCCCTTATTCCTTTGAATTTTGACCCTACCTCCTCCACCTAGTTTGCTGGGATTACAGGCTCTCACAACCATGCCTGGTTTATGCATTGCTTTAAACCAAACCTAAGGCTTTCATGTACATTAGGGAAGAATCCTATTAACTGAGCTGAATATTCTCAATTCTGTCAATTTATGCACATGTACACACAAGCACGAGCTCATGTGCTCACTTGTGCACACACGCTTGGATTTTAATTTGGACTGCATTAAGTTTATAGATTGTGGGAAAAGTTTGATACTACTATATGTTGCAACATGATAAAAGTTAACAAAATGTATAAGAACTATGATAAAATCATAAAAATTAAGAGAACTTTAAAAAGGCCAAACAGAGGATGTGTCCTGTTCAGAGATTAGCAGAACTCACTCTGCCAGTTATAAAGACATGTTATGAAGCTCCTGTGATTCACAGAGCAAAACTGGTCCAAGAAGA
This sequence comes from Neotoma lepida, assembly GCA_001675575.1. Taxonomy (NCBI): domain Eukaryota; kingdom Metazoa; phylum Chordata; class Mammalia; order Rodentia; family Cricetidae; genus Neotoma; species Neotoma lepida. Next base: position 19,560 of record LZPO01067660.1, read on the forward strand.
CGCACAGCAGCTAGACATAGAGAAACAGATCTACATACAAAGAAACTTAGGATAATACTGTTCTAAGACATTACTAGAAGGATTTTCCTGATAAGTAAGGGTAGATTAACTGGGTACCATTGGGGAGTATTTTTCTCTTACCTCATACCAATTCCACATAGATTATAAATCTATAAGTAAAAGGCAAAATAATACAGCTTCTAGAATATAATAGATGAGAATGTTCTCATGACCTTGGGTATAGGTCATGATTTCTTTAAACAGAAAAAAAAAATCCACACAATATAAAGGAAAGCATTAATAAGCTAAACTATATGAGAATTAAGAAATTGTACTTTAAAACAATCTGCTATCAACATGAAAAGACAAGTCATAGGAGGAATTATTGAAATTTGCACATATGAAATCAAACAAGAATATCCTGTAATATATTTTCAAAGCCAAATCAGTAACTTGGAGAGATAGACATGTCTCAGAAAAACAAAAGGCACAGGAGGCAGAAACAGCATGACAGTGGAAGCAGGTGGCAGAGCTGCTCATTTAATGACGGAAGAAGCAGAGGGAGGAAATGGGTACAGGGCAAGATATAACCTTTAGAATATACCTCCAATGAAATATTACTGTAGGTAATACCCAAGAACTAAAATTACCAGCACATCCCAAAATAGGTCCATTACCTGGGGACAAGCCTGTAGGGAACATTTNACATTCAAATCATAAGAGGAACAATCCATTGAGGTGACATAACGGCCATAAATATGTATGCATTGAAAGTTGGATCACTCAATCTTATTAAACAAATACTATACAACATAGAAGAGATAAGACTATAATACAATAGTGGGTGACTTCAGTATCCCTTCTCTCACCAACATGACAAAAATATCAACAAAGAAACATTAGAATTAAATACACTAGAGGTCAACGGGTTTAACAAATATCTACACAATATTCCATACAACAGTAGCAAAATACACATGCTTTTAATCAACACATAAAACACTACTTTTCAAGACATATTTGAGCCATTAATACAAGCTTTACAAATATAAAAAAATGAGAAAGAAAAGGGAAGAAAAGAAAGACTACAGGCCAATATAATCTTTGATAACCCTTAATTATCTTTGAAATTGGATGCAAAAATCTTTTATATGATAATGCTAAACTGAACTCAGAAATATATATTAAAAACATCATCCAACATGATTAAGTCAGTTTCATTTCAGGGATGCTATAGATGGCTCTGTATTTGTAAACCAATACATTTAACGCAGTATATAAACAGAAGTAAGACAAAAATGGTATGGTCATCCATATCAATGCAGAAGAAACCTTTGAGATGAAATTACATCATTTGGAACAAGTTAAAAGAATGAAACTTGAGGTCATCCTGTTAAGCAGAAAGACAATACAAAAACACAGAAAGAAAAGTATAGTATGTTTTGCCTCATTGTGTAGAAATGAAAATGACTTTTTAAAAGACCTAAACTAGTGGAAGGACTACTAGAGAAGGGCAATGGACTAGTGGGAGATGAAGAGAGGGTGGATGAGATTAAGATGCAATTTATACATGTAAGGAAATATCACAATGAAGTAAATTAATGTTATTGTAATAAAGGTTCTATTAGAAAATTAAAGTGCTTTGAAATCTAAAGGAGAGAAAGAAAACACTCCGAGTATTTATTTACTGTCCATCATATCATCTTCAGGCAGTTCTTCTATAAGATAAACTAGTTCCCTTTAGCTTCAAGGGATAAGCTGCTGTCTTTCACTAATTGACTCATCGTCACCATTAGTAATACAGAATAAGTTGAATGAATAAACTTGCTGCATTTCTCACTTCTAAGGTTATTTTTATGCATAGTTCATTTAACACATTTCCATATTTAGGATAAGGACTCAATCTATTGCTTGCCATATGTCAGGGTTTCCTCAAAGGAAGGGTGTTTTAAATTAAAACATGTAGATTATTATAAACATGTTAGACATGTTATTTTTTGTCTGTGGTTAGTGCCTGAGAAAGAAACATTACTTTTCAACATTTTTTTTTTATATTGATACAGGCAGTGTGTGTTAATGCTGTGCTGGCGAAGATAATGAACATTTTCCAAGAAGAAGAATCGATAAGGCAAAACAGAGAGAGTGAGAATTTTAGGAAAGCCTTTTCTGAGCCCGTGCTTCCAAAGCCCATGTTTTCTCAAGGTGAAATCAAAGCAAAACCTTACAGGTCATTGCCAGAGAAGCCAGACAACCTTTCACATCACCCCAAGCCTCCTGCCAACAAGCCGAGTAACAAGATTCAGGTTCTACATTCTGTGTTTGACCAATCAGCTGAATTGAATGAATGAGAAATTCGGACATAAATACCACTTTACAGAGATCAATAGTCATCTGTCCATGGGTACATTTCATCAGACAAAACCAGAAGATCCATTTACATATGCTGAATGCTCTTTTAAAAGGGGGTAGAGCAGGGAAAACTATGATATCATTCTCTTGTATTTACACGGTATAGAGAATAAAATGAATCTTGATGTACAATATATGTATGACTACCCAGTATTTTTAAATTTTTATTTTTCATATGTATATGTGCAGGTACCTACACAGGCCAGAAGAGAGTGTTAAATCTCCAGGAGGCACCGGACAAGGATGTTGGGAACCAAACACAGGTCTTTTGGAAGAACAGAACATGCCGCTGAGCCATCTTCCCTGCCCTGACTATATAATACTTTTAATAAGATAATTCATATTTTGTTAGATTTTATACTGCTTATAATATGGATGTGTTCATAATTCACTTATATTTTTAATGAAGAATTGTTCAGAATGCTTATCTGGAATGGAAAATTTCATAACTAAAGGTTGGAGAGACAGCTCAGCAATTAAGAGCACTTGCTGCTCTTGCAGAAAGCCCAGATTCAGTTCTTAGCACCCACATGGCGGCTCACAACTGTTTGTAACTGCAGTCCCTAGGGAGCTAATGGCCTCTTCTGGCTTCTGCAGGCACCAGATGAAGTGTGTTGCATATACATACAGGCAGACAAAAACTTTATTTAAAAAAATGCTGGGGTTGGAGAGATGGCTCAGCAGTTAAGAGCACTGGTTACTCTTCCAGAGGACCCGGGTTCAATTCCCAGCACCCACATTGCAGCTCACAACTGTCTGTAACTCCAGTTCCAAGGAATCTGACACCTCTGCACTAATGTACATAAAATAAATAAGTTAAATAAATGTTTTTTAAAAATGTTACACTTTCAGAGACAGTAAAAAGTATATTTCTTTCTATTTGCAGGCACTATAGCTGAGTTTCCCTACTGATTTTATAACTCACTTGTGAAG
>LZPO01067661.1:0-22874 GCA_001675575.1 Neotoma lepida
TGAGACAGGGTTTCTCTGTGTAGCTTTGGCGCCTTTCCTGGAACTCACTCGGTAGCCTAGGCTGGCCTCGAACTCACAGAGATCCACCTGCCTCTGCCTTCCAAGTGCTGGGATTAAAGGCGTGCGCCACCACTGCCCGGCTGAGGCACTTATTCTTTAAACATTGCAAACCAATAAAGAATATGATTTCTGAAGTCAATTTTGATGCTATTGTATGATTCAGACCCTTTGGTGGAATCTGGTCTTCAAAGCATCACCCATTACATTGTTATGAGGCTGGAGTAGCTCTGGTTAATGAAATGCTGGGACTCAGAAGGTCTAGCCTATCATCTGAAAAGAGATCTAAACAGGACAGTAACTACCAAGCCTGTGATTTGGACAAGACAGATTCACCAACAGGGAGATTGGGAAGCCAACATCTACATCAATCTATCAAACAACGACAACAAATCCAGAAAATAGAAAAGCTGCCGACGTGATGTCTGAGACGCTGGAATGATTTCTAGGAGCAGATGTTGCTTATAGTTATTCTGAAAGAGGAAACACCCCTGCCCACCAACGACCTTCTAAATTATGGTATTTCTTAAAATTAGATTTAATTTTCAGTGTAAGTGCTGATTTTACAAGTTACTTGCAGAAAACCCAAATCTCTGTGGACCAAGATGGCTAACTTCGGTGTCTTAACAGTCTAAGGACTCTGGGGTCACCCCAGAGACGAAACGCATTCTTCTTTAGTCAGAAAAGCAGTTGATAATTTCACAGTGTTTTCCCAGACATGATCTCACTTTCGCCTCTCGACAATGACTAACAATGATACAAGGACATCCATTTTCATTTTATTTCCCAGATGAGAGAACCAAAGATCAGAAACATTCAGTGATGAGCCCAAATCACACAGCGTCTCAGTGGAGGGACTGGGGTGAGGATCTCAAGTTTCAAACTGCTTCGCAATGTCCTCAGTACGTGCTTCCTTCATCTGAGGGTCTGCGATGGAGTCTGGAGTTCCCTTAAGTATTGTTCTCTTCATCAGCCTTCCTTTGTGTCTGACAGCCAACTGCATTTTGATACAGCCAAAGCTTTGACTATATCAGTGTACAAAAATCTCCCACTCAGTCAAATTGGAACGTCTCTGTATTAACAATCAACAGTCCTCTGGAAATAAACATGTCATTAAAAATTATCTAACCCAGTGACTCAGCAAATTGTGCTGCGATAGCTTGTGGTAATCGCTTTTTGTTTTTTATTTTTGTTTTTTTAAGTATCTCTGGTGAGAGAAGCATGTAGACGAATGCCAGGCTCTGGACGCCCTTGTCATTACCTCTTTTTCTGCGTGAGAACGTCTGCCTTCCTCCCGTGTCCTGAGTGCCTGATAAGTGAACTTGTCTTGACCAAATGCCCTGGATTCTATTTCTAACAACAAAGGCAAAGGGGCCAATAAAAAGCAAGGTTTACCTTAATGATCCCCTTAAAGTGAATCAATTTTCTTCTTATTTTGTGCTTGTGTGTCTGTATGCTCATGTGTGTGCAAGTGCACGTGTGTGTGTGTGTGTGTGTGTGTGAGTGCTGGCACGTGTGTATGTGCACACAGATTAGAGGCAGGAGTACAACTTCTGATGTCATTTCTTAGGTGTATCCACTTTCCTTTCCTTTTCTCTTTCTTCCTTTATTGTTATTTTTTTCTTAAGGCATATTTTCTCAATGGCCTGGAGGTTGTCAAGTAGGTTAGGTTAACTGTAGATAGAGAGGAAGAATCTTATATCAAGGACCAAAGATCATCTACAAAGTTAATAGTGCTGTAAAAAAAGAAAATTCTGGAGAAGACAGGAATAAAGACCCAACCCTATAGCTCATTAGATGCTTAATTAATAGCCAATATTCTTGCAATACAGTTGTATACTTGAACATTTTAATGGAACAAATGAACCTTGTTTTTAAAACACTTATAACTTGTCAGATGCTTGAAATTTAATAATTTTTATTAATGTTAATAAAAATTAATAATTTGATTTAAAGATAGTGCTGTAAAGACCTAATCTCACCTTTTCTTTCTTTCTTTTTCACAGATAGTTATAGCATTTTATTTTTGAAACCACTGTGACCTCAGTGAGAGCCATAGAATCGATTGCTCAATTTTGACTCTAGAAATTTTCGCTGCCTTAGCTTTGTTTGTTTATTAAGTGAATTGTCCCTGCCTCAAGTCTAGGTATAGGAAATGGTATTGTGCACCCCAGAGGCTCCGTTTGGAGCATGTCTTTCTGGCAGTGGTGAATGACAAATGCATGTGACAGCTACCACGTAAAGCAGTGTTGTAAACACATTAGACTTCCCACACACTGTCAGCAGAGCCCCAAGCACATAAACAACCTCAGAGTAAGTTACCCCACCTCTGTCTGGCAGCTCTTTATTAGTTGTATGGTTATGTATGCAGTGTGGCATTATACAGCATCATGAGCTCTGAAAATGTGGGCTAAAAAAACTTTCCTCTTTTAAGTTGTTCTCTTAGGTATGATGGTTAGAACTAGGCAAAAATATAACTAATGCAAGTGGGAACTTGTGAGCTACAATAATTTTGAATGCATACCAATGATATCTATGAACATTTTGCCTTTATATTCAGCTCTTAACAGTGGGGGACAGAGACCAATATATAAATTAAATTAAAAATTTTCTAGCTCACATTAGTAAGGTATTCTGGTTTTAAAATTAAAGGAGACAGTGTGAAGACAAAATAAAGCAAAATAACCTCTTTTCAAAAACACAGGGGAACTGATTGAAATATCTTGCAGTGTAGGTTGAGGGCTGGAGAGATCGTTCAGCAGTTAAGAGCACTGGTTGCTCTTCCAGAGGACCTGGGTTCAATTCCCAGTAATTGTACAGCAGCTCACAATCATTTGTAATTCCCATTCCAGAGGATTGAACATCCTTTTGTAGCCTCCGTGGGCACCAAACATGCAGGAGGTGCACAAACATACATGCAGCAAAAACATTCAAATACATAAAATAATAATTAAAAAAATAAAAAATATGTAGGTGTGTACTTGAGCACCTGAGCATGTGGAGGTCCAAGGTTGATGTTGGAAATCAAACTCTAACATTGAGTCATCTCTCCAGCTCCCTAGACTGGGAAATCTGCCAAATGGTGGACATTGGCAATTTCTATGCCAGAGGCTTGCAGTCAGACCTGAGACCTCAGATTAATGGTGGAACCTCCAAAGGCTTTTGGAGCAAACATTTCTTACATTATTACTTATGTATTTTTGTAAATCTTGGATATTTTAGAAGATGAAAAACTGTATCTGTTCCCCCTCCCCCCTGCCAGGCTCATATAAACTAATGCTTATTTACTTAGCTAAAAGTCAGTTGAATTTTTATTTTTTGATTTAAGAATATATTCTCTTGTTAATTTAATAATTTTGACCTGTGCTACTCTACTGAATGTTAGGCAGTCAATTTTCAAGAAAATGTCATAGACATCTCGAATTCTGGTTGTCTAGAGTTAATTTCTTGAGCCAGGTATGATGTTGCTGGCTTGTAATCCTCAATATCTGGGAGGCCAAGACAAGACCATCACCACTAATTTGGAGTCAGCCTGGGCTATATAGCAAGTCTCTCTCTCTCTCTCAAACAAAACAAGACAAAATGAACCAAGTAATTTTTTTTCTTATTTCTGACATTATTATGGTGTACTCATTCAACAATGTAAGTGGAAATACTGGGTAACGTAGGAAACTGGGTACACCCTATAATGCTACTGCCTACACATGCCAGTGTCTCCAGAGTTTACAACTCATCCTGGCTGATAGTCAAGAAGCATTCTTTGGCTGTTTGCCATCAGTGAGGTAAATCCACCAGTGCAGATGGCCCACCCAAGAAGCACACAGACTTGTAGATGACGGGCTTCAGGTATACATCCTCTTCCTCATGCCTATCGGAGGAACAGCCTGGCCTTGGTGGTGAGGCCACCTGGCAAAACTAAATACATCTTTCGAGACCCTGTACTTTCTCCCAGTAAAATCTGAAGTGAGCATGAATACCGAACTGTTAGCATTCCCAAGGAAATTGGATGCGCATCTTTGTTCTTAATAAGAATGATAACTCTGATTATGTGCCATGAAAAACTCTAAACACTTTCACTTTCTCTTGTTTCATCCCTGGAAGAATCCAGAAAAAAAAATTATCATTTTTATTTTACAGATGGGAAATTGAAACACAGAGGTGCTAAGTACATTGTTACCATGCGGAAATGTTGACAGCCATATATGGACAAAAAATCCGGACCAAAGTGGTTTAATTCCCCAAACACAGGCCTCTCCACCCTTTCTCCTTTTTTTCTGTCATCAAGGTAGATGGCTTTGCCAGGCGCTTATGGGGAGGTTGGCTTCTTTCCTCTCAGCTAACCTCAGGGTATTACAGGGGAAATACCCAGATTGTATGAAAAGAATTTTTTTGTCTTGATTTTGATCTAGTTCCCTGACAGGCTGGCTAAGATTTGTCTTCACACGTACATTTCTTTTGCCAAAGCACACGTGGTATGTTTGGACATATGGTCTCGTTTTCATGATCTTTTAACCTTCGCATATTTCAAATGCTTCATGGTGGGGTTCATTATTTGTGGTGACTGAGATTGGCAGCTGTTCTGATGGGGCCATGTTTGGAAGCCTTAAGGAATGAAAAGATCGATATTTTGTGGAACACGCTTTCTAAGAGAAATAGAACAATAGAAAGAGAAACTTCTGGCTCACTTGCTAGTGAGCATAACTGTATGATGGAACTGTTTGATTGTGAATGGTTTTAATGTTGTGCCTCTATACTTCAGACCATTTTTAGATAGGTAAGCATTAGGTATTCTGATTGCTCAGAAAGTGACAACTTAGCTTTTTTGTTTGATTTATTCTGAATAGAGTGGAGCTGGAAGGCTTAAAGTGCTCCAAACACAGGATGACTGAGTGTTTGGACCTGTCAAGTGTGAAGCAATGGCCGAGGCAATACCAGAGTGAGACATCTAACGTCATAGAATCACAGGTAACTTCCCAGCGGCTTTAACTGCAAAGTGTGAACACTCTTTGATAAGAAAATTGAAATGAAGTTTGTGAGCTCCAGGAGCGGAGCCCAAATCGTAGACGCCGTGCTCCCCAACAACTACATGCAAAACTGAGTGCATTTTGCGTGTGCCTCAGTTCCTTCAAAGAGTTGAGCCAGGGAACATTGTTTCTTCGTAGTCACTACCTGTGGCTTCGTGTTTTCCAGATGTAACAGGGAAATTGTACTTATGAAGTCACAGAAGTTGTGACAGTGTGTACAAGTCTGGCCTAAGTTCAAGCCAGACAAAATGCCAGCACTTAAAATAGACGTAGTATGAAGTCCCAGCCATAGTTAGGGAGCTATGGCAACTGATAGCTTCAGGAAGAGGGGGAGTCAGTTTTCTTGAAGTGGGCGGTGCCTGACAGTGTGACCACACTCCAGTGGATGGCCACACATACAAGAGTATATGGACAGTACAAATTTCACTTGACAAATTTCACAAAAAAGAAGAGGACACAAAGTTACGTGGGTATCTGGAAGGAGTTGGGGGAGAGTGGGGAATAATGATCAAAACACATTGTATGAAATTCTCCAATAAATAATAAAAATAAAAGAAGACACTCAACTGGCCAAAGGTTATTACAGATATTTAACACTACTAACTATCAGGCAAATATAAATTAAAATGAAATTGTGGTACTACCTCTCAACTGTTAGAATGTCTGTTAACAAGAAGACAACAGATAACAAGTGTTGGCAAAGGTCAAAAAAAAAAAAAGAAAAGGAAAACCTATAGACCTTTTTTATGAGATGGTAAATTAGGATTGCTCTTATGAGAAAGCATAGAACTTCCTCAAAATATTGTAAGTGGAATGACCATATGATCAAACCATCTTACTAGTGGGTATATGTATAAAGGAAATAAAATCTTTATGCTGACAAGAGAAAAAAGCAGCAAAACCAAATCAAACCAAAAGAGCAAGTCCTAGGCTCCGTAGGTGACCACCTTCTGAAGCAGGAAAGGCTAGACTCAGAGCCACAGTTTCCTCAAGCTTGAACTGTATGATCACACCTACAGATGTAATTCTTGAGTATCTGGATACGTTTATCTCTCAAGACAAGGAGGTAATGTTTCCTCACGTGGAACATTTGGCAATGTTTGCAAACATTTTTGTCCATCAAAACAAAGAGGGACTGGAGATGTGGCCCAGTGGTTGTGTACTTATCTGTGCATGAGAAGCCAGAGGTGCAGTCCCTCGGAGTGTAAAAACTACTACCACATCCTACCACCACCACACCACACCACACCACACCACACCACACCACACCACACCACACCACACCACACCACACCGCTGCCACTGCCACCACAGCACTAACGCAATGGAACAACGGTGGTAACCTTGAATTCCAGAAAAGGTATGCGATTACAGAGAGTTAAGGCCAATGCTTCTAAACAGTTAACAATGTCAGGAATTACTCTACATGAAAGAATTCATCATCCCCCAATTCAAGAATGTAGAGGCAAAGAAATCCCACTACAAATCAAGGTCATTTCAGTTAGTTTTTAGAGACCTCAGGGATTTTCTGGTTGGAGCATGGGAAAGTCTCTCACACCATGCAGTTAAGTCAAAAAGTCAGTCTATGCCTGGAGAGAATTTAGTCTCCAGCTTCATGAATGATTGTTCTGAAACTTGAGCATTAAATCTGTCTAAGCTTGTTATTAACTATGTTAGCAAGGTCATATTTAGATATATCTAATGTGTGTTTATTCTGTATTTAAAAATGATAGTTTTTAAAATTGTCTAATATAACTTACCATCTAACATTTACAGTTTTAATCTGTCATGCAAAATTTATACCTAGTGGTTTGGTGAACTATAGTTCTGGATTTTACAGACAAACCATCGCAGTCTGTTTTGTGCTGGTACACAAAAATGGCAGAGATTAGGTAATTTACAGTAAAGTCATGTGGTGATATTTTATTTGTGCTCTAACAAATAAAGCTTGCCTGGGAATCAGAGGACAAAGCCAGCCACTATATTAAACATAGAGGTCAGGCAGTGATAGCATATGCCTTTAATCCTAGCATTCGGGAGGCAGAGATTCATTTAGATCTCTGTGGGTTCAAGGCCACACTGGGAACAGAGCCAGGTGTGGTGGCACATGCCTTTAATCCCAGCACTAGTTAACCATAGAGGTCTGGAGGTCGGTACAGACAGACAGGAAGTGATAGAGCTGGGAGGAAAGAAGAAGTGATGTAGCTGGATGGAGAGAGGAAGTAAGCTGGCAGGGCACAGAAAGGTATATAAGGTGTGAGTATACAGAAAGTATATCTCTCTTGGGCTGAGGATTTCGTAACAGTAAGAACTTGTGGCTGGCTTGTTCTATTCCTCTGATCTTTCAGCTTTCACCCCAATATTTGGCTCCAGATTTTTTATTAAAAAGACCTTTTAAGATTTGTGTTACAAACAAAGTTGGTTTGTTTTCCATAGCTCTCAAGGCTGGGAAGGCTATGAACGAGCAGCTGGCATTTGCTGAGGGCTCTTGTAGCATCATCCCATGGTTGAAGTTATAATAGCAGGCGAGACTAAGAGCAAAAAAACTCTCACTTTGAGAGTGGCATCAGCCAACCCATGAGAGCAGAGCCTTTGTGGACTAATCACACTCTTCATTCTGTCTCAGTGACAACTAAGTTTGAATACGAATCTTGGAATAGATAGACAATCAATCATTCATGAAGATTTTAAATGAAAAGCCCATAGATTTGATTTGATTCCCCCCATTTTTAAATTAGTTCTTTGAGAACTTGGTACCATGTATTTTGATCATATTGATCCACCCCCCTTCCCTACTTATCCAACTTTGTGTGTCCTTTTATATACAAAAAAAAAAAAAATCTTTCAAGTACAGTTGGTATTGCCCATATTTTGGAGCATGTGGCCTTCCTCTGGAGAGTAGTCAACTTGCTAGGGGTCTCAGGCTGAAAGAAAATTGATTCACCCTTCTCCCAGCATCTTCCAATTGCCAATAGCTCCATAGTGAAGGGTGGAACTTGTTGCTCGTCTCCCTTCTCTGTGATGGGATTTTTGTCTAGCTTGAGCTTGCTCAGGTCTCGTACATTCTGTCTCAACTGCTGTGATTCATATGTGCAGCTTCCTCGCTGTTACTGGGAAACACTGTTTCTTTGTAGACATCTACCACCTCTTGCTCTTACAGTCTTTATGCCCTGTCTCCTGAAATGGTACCTTAGCCTTGGGAGGAGCGGGTGTAATATAGAGTCCTATTTAAGGCTGAGCATTTCTGCAACCTCTCACTCTCTGTTCCTTGGCTTATGGTGGTCTCTTTGTTAATCACCATCTACTATAAAAAGAAGTTTCTCTGATGAGGGTTGAGGGAACATCTTATCTATGGTCCTTAATCACACTAACATACATGTATTTCCTTGAATCCAAGAGAAGTTTTGAGTGGAGCCCCAACTTTTACTATTATAATAGCAATCATTTGGAAATTATTCAGAAAGCAGTCTGTTCTCCAACAGATTCCAAATTCTTGCATAGAGAACTTGTGTTGCAGAGAAAGAACTGGTGTTTTCACAGGCCCTCACTGTCTTCTAACATGTTGTACAGAGTGAAAATGAAGAAAGACTAAACACTGAGTCAATATTACAAAGGTTTCATCTTAGTTGTGTTTCCAACTAATGAACAACCCTGAAGAACTGATTGCAATGGTTCATGCATACAGATAATGTGCTGGCTAGTCTTAACGTCAACTTGACACAAGCTAGAGTTATCTGAAAAAAGGGAACCTCAAATGAGAAAATGCCTCCATAAGATTCAGCTGTAAGGCATTTTCTTAATTAGTGATTGACGTGGGAGGGCCCAGTCCATTGTGGGTGGTGCCATCCCTGTGCTGGTGGTCCCGGGTTTTATAAGAAAGCAGGATGAGCAAGTCATGGGAAGCAAGCCAGTAAGCGGCACCCCTTCATGGCCTCTGCACCAGCTCCTGCTTGAGTTCCAGTCTTGACCTCCTTCAATGATGAACATCAATATGGAAGCATAATCCAAACAAACCCTTTCCTCCCCAGCTTGCTTTTTGGTCGTGGTGTTTTGTTGCAGCAATAGAATCTCTAACTAAGACAGATAATAATAGGGAGGGCATGTTAATCTTGGAAGTGTCCTGTAGTATTAGTTTAGACTGTGTTTTCTACAAACCCTTTGTGGGATGACTCATCCCGGAGAGGTTTGAGGGACAGCCGGCCCAAACCAGTAAAAAAGATACATTCTGAGGACAACCTGGTTCTGCCTGAGAGCCTTAGCAACAGCAGCTGAAACATGATCTGGAGACGACCTGGACCAATGAGAGGCAGCCATGTCACATCAGCAGATGCATATTCATCAGACCTTCCCCCAGAGTGGGGTGGAGGGTACATAAGGCTTGCCTCTTCCTGAATAAACTGAGCTTGTTGTTTTGACATTCTTCCGGAGTCTGTGTGGCTTGACTCCGAGCCTACTTGGCCCCCTCCCCCAAAGGGAACAACAACAGAGGACCCCTGCTACAACCCTTGTTGGTTGCAGGCTAGCTATGGAGAGAAGAGAGAAAGGAAAAAGGAGGGAGAGACAGCAAGAGAGGGACAGAGAGTGGGAGAGAGAGAGGAGTGAGAGAGATAAGCATAGAGAGATAGACAGAAAGACAGAGACACATAGAGACACAGAGGGACACAGAGACAGAATGAATAAATTTCCAAGGGGAAACAACAATAAGAAGTTGGTTATTAGGAAGTGTTTTAGTCACGTCCCATTGTTGTGATGAAACACCATGATCCAGTCAACTCTCACAAGAGAAACCATTTAATTGGGGGTTTGCTTAAAGTTTCTGAGGTTTAGTCCATTATCATCATGACTAGGAGCATGGTGACATGCAGGCAGGCACTGGGGCAGTAACTGAGAGCCACATTCTGATCCACAGGCAGAGAGAGAGAGAGAGAGAGAGAGAGAGAGAGAGAGAGAGAGAGAGAGAGAGAGAGAGGAGAGAGAGAAAGAAATGGGTCTAATGTGTCACTCCTAGTGACACACTTCTTCTAACAAGACCACACCTACCCAACAAGGCCACACCTCCTAATCCTTTCAAACAGTTCCACTCCCTAGTATCTAAGCATTCAAAGAGAAGAGCCTATGGGGGCCATTTTTAGTCAAACCACCAGTCTGGGGATGTGATAACAGTTGAGTTCTGACAGAATTTAGATCATTGTAAGATATATGAATAGACAGCCATTGAGACAGTGGCTAAGACAATGCACTAAGAAGTACATATCATTTGGAGGATATGGGAAGGCTATCCAGAAAAGAATGGTGGAGGTTGGTTGTAGAGCGAATCTTAAATGGTCTTATTAATAAAAAACTCAGTGCCAGCTATTGAGGTAAATTCTGAAAGGTCAGAGAAACAGAACAAGCCACAGCCAACCTCACCTTGCCAACTCCTCAGCTGATCTTGTCTCCTCAGACTGCAGGCTTCTGAGTCCTCACCAGAATGAATCTCAGCTGACCTGCTGCTCAAAGCCTGAAAGCTTAAGAGGCCTCTAGTTTCTGATTCTCACGCCTTATATACCTTTCTGCTTCCTGCCATCACTTCCTGGGATTAAAGGCATGTATCTTTTCCAAGCAAGACATAGATCTCAAGTCCTGGGATTAAAGGTGTGTACCACCATGCCTGGCTCTGTTTCCAGTGTGGCCTTGAACTCACAAAGATCTGGATGGATCTCTGCCTCTGGAATGCTAGGATTAAAGGTGTGTGTGGCACCATTTTCTGGCCTCTATGTATCTATCAGATACATAGAACAGCCTCTATCTAGTGGCTGTTCTGTTCTCTGACTCCAGATAAGTTTTATTAGTGTACACAATATTTTTTGGGGACACAATATAATCACCACAGTTGGTGGCAGAACATTCTGGGTAGAGAAAAGAATATTTACAAGACAGAAGCACAGAGTGGTTTTTAAACAATGTGGGAGTTTGTGTATGGCTATAATTAGAAGGAAACAAAGCAAGAGGATATAAGTATATTCTCTAAGAGCCATCTAAGAGTTGTAAAGTCCATTCATTCCCTGTCATGACTGGAAGAAAGCACCCATATGCCATGACCCACAACTATTGCTATTCATTATCCCATAAAAAGCCATAGTGAATCCTAGTTTTATGTTCCCTGGAGATCTGTTATAGAACATCACAGAGCAGATGAGAACACTGCTTTGATGGGGCAAATTCCTTAGCAAAGAAAATAAAGAGTGTGGAGAGAATGCCGACCTTGCTTGGATTCCTCTATTTCCTTTCTACCCTCATCACTACATCTCCTGAAGTTGCAGCTTCTCTTCTTTAGAGTCTATCTTCTTCCTTAGAACACCACCCCCCATGTTCCATCTTTGGTCTGAATCATAGTCCTGAAAATGTAAAACCTGCAGTTTTGGGTATGCTACCAAAGGAAACAATTTTGCTTAAAATCTTGTTTTTGCCAAAATATTTTCAAAGTAGCTGGAGAGCTGTCAAACCACGGTGGCTCTCAGCTGTGTTTCCTTCTAGCATTTCTCCAGGCCCTCCCTGCACAGCACTCAGTAACTGGATATTATTTGATGATGATGAGGAGAGTAAGTGCTGCATGAGACAGCTTGTAGCTTTAAGAATTATCCTTCAGGTGCCGAAAACTATAGATCCAGAGAGTCTTAGCTGCCAAACTCTGGGGCTGCGTGACTGTACATCATTCCTAGATGTAGCCTGTAGCAAGGTAGCCTAGGGAAACACACTGGCAACTGTCAATATTTGGACTGTCATTCCAAAGTCTTGAGATACTTTTCTGCCTTCAGTCATGTGACTTCAACCAAAAGAATCTATTCTAATAGAAAAGAATGACTGAAAACAGCCTGGAATGATGTATTTGGCATTGCAGGTACTGACAACTTTTGCCTGTTTGTTCTTAATCTTTCTCCTGTAACCCTAGTTAGCATTTGTGGGCTCTGGGTACCAGTCTGCAGCTTTAAAGCAATTGGAAATTAGATAATCAGCTGTTCTGCTAGTCTCATAATCTCCATCAAGTGTTTAAAAGAGATATAGAAGTGTTACTTAACAACGTATTAATTTTTAGGGTTTGCCAATTGGCTTAATTGTGTTAGTTTTTACTTACTTCATGTATCTGATTTATTTAATATATTTATTTAATAACAGAAAACTCTAGCAAACAGAAGTAAATAAATTTATAAATTTTGGAAATAGTAATTTATGGCTAACATTTTAAAAACAAGTATAAACTGGTACCAATATTCAATGATTTACTAATGTAACCATCTTAAGTCAGTATGGCTATGTAGCCTTTATACTATTTCACAATTGATTACTTCCAAAAAACTTTTTCATCCGACATGGGAAGGCTCAAATATTAATATGTAAAATACATGTATGTATTTTTTCTCTTGGAGTTATATAATATGGATATCCAAAATGAGGAAAAAAAATCTTTCTAATTAAATAAAAATTGTCTTCAGTGCCTCTTTATGTCTGCTCATATGTTATAAGGTTATATTTTAAATATATATGTGTGGGGTTTTTTGCATTTTTTTTATTACTTGAGATTTTATATCATAGGCTAACAAACGTAAAGCTCAGGACCAGAAATGGATGACCTGTTTCAGAGTTGTTGGCTAGTGGGGTCCCAATAGATTGACAAACATTATAAGCTAGTTCTTGCTTGTCCTCCAGAACTAGACACTATGCTATTACTGAAGACAGCACATACTTGAGGAGAAAAGTAATTGTCAATCTTACCCAGCTGTGAACTCTAAAGGCTACAGTAATGACAGGCTTGGTAAGACATACCCATTGGTGCAATAGTGGTATAAATATCATAGGAATAACCAAGCACTCTCTGGTTGGATTTAATTACTGTTTCCCAAGTTGAAGCCTGTACCTGGCAACATTATCAGGGCCAAGAAGCTGTGACTGGTTGGGTCATAGGTCATAGGGGACAACCTGCTATTATTACTTTGCTAAATGGGCATGGCATTAAACTATTAATGACTTCTTGACATTAAGAGTGCCTCTCTAAACCCTTCTTTTTGCAATAGATGATGACTAACACGGACATCCACAATGAACCAAGGCGAAGAGAATAAAAGACTGTGGAATACTCAGTCCCAAGTCAGACAATTATGTCACATCCCATCCTCCCAAAGCTAAAGGATCACTACGGAAGAGGGAGAGGAAAGATTGTGGGAGTCAGAGGTGGAGACTGATTACAAAGAAGCAGCAGTCATTTCCAGACACAGCAGGAACTCATAGTGGTTGCGAAAGCATACACAAGACCTGTGCAAGCTCAAGCCAGATAAAACTAGGAGAGGTGGACATGAATTCCCCTCTCTAGCTGAGGAGCTATTGGCAATTGACTAGTGCTCCCTAGCTGAGGAGCTATTGGCAATTGACTAGTGCTCCCTAGCTGAGGGGCTATTGGCAATTGACTAGTGCTGGGAGAAGGAAGAGTCAGTTTTCTTTAAAGGTATGGCTCCTGGTAGTCTGACCTTGCTCTAGAGGAAGGCCACACATCCAAAGTATATGGGCAGCACAAATTGACCTTGATTGGGCTTAAAAAACAGACAAGGACATGAAGTTGGGTGGGGAGGGAAGGGCGTGGATCTGTGAAGAGCTAGGAGAGGAGTGCATATGACCAAAATAGATTATATGAAAAAATTATTGTTTATTTAAAAGTAATAATGACTGTGTCCATCCAGAAACTTAAGTTCAGGAAAGTGACATGACTTTCTTCAAATCATATAAATATAAACTGTGTCTTCCTCACAATATATCCCTATTTCATTTAGATGTAAGTCAACAAAGCAAAGCAAATTCATTATAATATAACAGCAATTTTAATCACTATATAGGAATTATGTTAATTACCCATTATCCAAAATGATAATCACGATTGATTGATTTGGCCTCAGGACTTAAGTGTAACTACCCCCCCCAACACACACTTTTAGACAGAGTCTCACTATACAGCCCTGTCTGTCTTAGATTTTGCTATATATACAAGGCTAATCTCAAACTCACAGAGATCCACCTGCCTCTGCCTTCAGATTAAAAGCATGTGCCTGGCTCCAATTAGGTTTTTAAAACTAGATCTACTATTATGTTCATGGGTTCCTGGAATTAAACAGGTAACACATTCTTAACCACGGTCTGAAGAGAGTTGAATGGAATGGATAAAGTCAATGGAGCCAATAGGAGATGAAACAGGAGCCAGTCTGGTCACCGTGAGAAGCCATTGTTACTCCATCACGCTTAGCAAGCAGTGTTCAGAAGCTAGTAAATCCTCTCATGTTGGAGAGGGGCTGCCTGTCATGATCCATGGGAGGAAACAAACTCTGATCTTGCTTTTCTCTTTTTCCTGCTCTCTGCAAGGACATTCCCCTGGCCCAGGCTTACAAGGGTGGAGGGGCAGGAGTGGTGATGTGTGGTGTGCTTATATTTCACCTCTGCTCTGGAAACAGCGCAGTGTGTCTAAGCTGATGAAGGCCAGGTTTCCCCTCCAGCCTTAAGTTCCCATTTAAGTTCTGTTATCTTTCTCCTAAGTGAGCCTTGGTGTACATTTTGCTCTTTCCACGATCTCCTAGACCTCATAATTCTTATTTTCTCTTCATGTCCAGCATTTCCCACCTTAGCAAATCTCATTGACTCTTCTTCAGTGTAAGTCCACAATCCTAATACTTCTCTCTATTTTCATCATTTTTACTAGAATCTAAGTCCAAATCATAATTCTTGGTACTATCACACTAAATGACAGTGCATCTGCACTGACTTTCTGTAGTGGTTAATACAGATTATCAATTTGATTGGATTGACAAGCTCTTAGAAGAGTAGTTAAAACACATCTGGGCACATCTGTGAGGATGTTTCCAGAAAAGTATTATGAGGGCTTGAACCCTCGTGGCTTAATCCATCTACTATTTTGAAAACTGAATAGAGTACTGAGAGCAGCTGCAACTGCAGAGGGCGAGGCCTGGTGGAAGGAAGTAGGTCACTGGGAACTGGTGCTTGGAGATTGCATCATGCTCTGACCCCTTCCTCTTATTGCTTTTCTCTGCTTCCTGTCTACCACCATGGTATCCTGACTTACTCTAGGCCCAGAATAAATGGCCAATGATTAAAGGCTCAACTCTCTGAAGCCGTGAGCCAATGTAAATTCTTTATATCTGAAATGGTTATGTATTTTTCTACAGTGACACTAAAGTGATTAACACATTTTCGTATGATTTAATCTTAACACAGATCCTTTGAAGAATACCAATTTGCATCAGGCTAAGCTTCTATTGAGAATTCCTAATGATTTCTCATTTCACTCAGATCAAAAAAGCCAAATGCTCAGGACCCTGTAGGATGCGTCTAATTCATCTTAGCTCTCTGGCATCTTCTCTTAGTTCTCTCTCTCTTATCCTGTCTGCTAACACTGAACTATTTTCTGTACTTAAAACAAACCAGATGCTTTCTCATTTCTGAAAACTATTTGTGCTTGTTCCTTAACCTGCCTTGTGTACTCTCACTCAAATATCTGCACGACTCAGGCCTAAATTTGCTTTAAGTTTTTTGTTCAAATGCCACTTTCTCAATAAAACCTTGAATAATTATACATTAAAATGCAATCTTCTTCTGTCCTATCAATCCCACCAAATTTTCCTGTTTAATTCTTGCCTAGAGGACTTACAACTGTCTGGCATATTTTATATTTAGTTTGTTTATTTTTATCTACCTTCTCCTGCTGACACCTCCATCTTCACTATAATGAAAGACCCATGGTACACTTATAAGACCATGAAGAAATGGGGAATTTCATTGCATGGAAGAAGTCTACTTTTTGCCTTTCTCACAGTACTTGACAGCACTTAGCACGGAGATGTCTGTATGTTCTCTATCTTGAGCCAGGCAATCTTTAAATATGCCCATACTGGGCTATCAGCAAGAGATGTTAAATATGAAAGAAATTTAATTGATTTTAGAGCTATCATGGGAAGCTAGGAGAACCACAGATATGCCTCTTTCATGACAAAACTAGACAAAATCCTCATTAGGGTTTCTGAAATCCTGTTGGGTGGGGCGAAGTTTGTCCTGTGAATAAACTACAAGACATCATTGCTGAAATCTGAGCCAGGGGTGTAGATCAGAGTTCACAAACTATGAGAAAATGTCCAGAAACATTGAGCTATAGGAGGAGTGTATGTTTTATGAGGTCCTGGCAAACGCTCAGTCGAAGCAAGTCCCTGACTATATTCCCACTGTATTGTTTTTAAGGTTTTAATATACAAGGCCTTAAAAAGCAATAAGGTATGTGAAAGCTTTCCCAATCTGGAGACCAACAGCAGCAAAGTTGTTGAAGAATATTTGTGACTTTCTATCCTCTTCTGTATTAAACAAATACCAATAAGCTGCTATAAATTGACATTTGCTGAATGAATACTCAGTTACATCTAACCTCAGCAGAAGGGACAACCCACTGAGGATTCTTAGTAAAGAATGCGACAGTCTTTAGTCAAGTAATTCAATTTCCGGCTGAAGAGGCCGCAGAATGAAGAGAGCCTTCCTCATAGGCTCACTGACACCTAAAATTGCACATTTCATGTTCTTCTCTGTAATGTAAAGTTTTACTCCAGATGAGGTCCCTTGACAGTTTATTATTCCTCAGAATAAAAAAAACCTCTCTTCCATGAACTTAATAACAAAAATATGAAATAAATGAACAGCAATATTCTTTACAATTTTTTTGTATTTTTTTATTTAAAATTTTTCACACAATATATTTTGATTGTGTTTGCCCCCTCCCTCAACTCCTCCCAGAACATCCTCCCCTCCATACCCACCAACTTTATGTTCTCTCTCTCAAAAACAAAAAAGCTGAACCTGGTGGCACATGCCTTTAATCCCAGCACTTGGGAGGCCAAGGCCAGCACAGCTCTGAGTTCAAGGCCAGCCTGGTCTACAGAGTGAGTTCCAGGACAGCCAGGGATACACAGAGAAACCCTGTCTTGAAAAACCGAAAATAACTAAATAAAGAAAAAACGCTACAAGAATGAAAATCAGAACAAACAAGCAAAAGATAAATAAGACAAAAAAGTGCAAAAGCAAAACAAGACTAAACAAAAAGTTCATGTATGAACATACACACAAACACACAGAGAGAGAGAGAGAGAGAGAGAGAGAGAGAGAGAGAGAGAAAGAGAGAGAGAGGGAGGGAGGAGAGAGAGAGAATAAGTAGAAGCTGTACCATGAAGATGAAAATGAGTTCACAAAATCTTGACAAGCTTCATGGTAGCTCACTAGAGAAGATGAAGGAGAAACTGTAAAAACTAAAACTAGTCACAATTTTGTTGTTTTTTTCTAACTTAGAGGAATAATAGAGAAATACCTCAGGAAGAATCGTCCAGAACTAATTGTCTGTAATAAATAAAAGTTTGGCATAAAAAATGAGAATAAAAGGAAAATACCAGTTGTGGATCCAGGATACTCTCCCATAGATGCTCTAAAGCATCATGTTGATGGGGGGGCGCTGTAGATTTTGAATATTTCTTCAACACAACCATAGTGGGAGGGAAGCAGGAGCAATTGCCGGGAATGACAAATTAAGGTGTGGTTGTTTCCAAATGTCCAAAGATGTAGTTAAGCTAAATTGCTGGATTCACTCTAACTTGGGGAACAGTCCAACACTCTCATGGAAGTGGAGATGCCACCCAAATACAGAATGGAATATGGTAAGAGATTTAATGAACTCCCAAATAAATAGATTAAAGACCAAAATCCTTGAATGGTATCCCTTTCTACCTCTGGCTATTCTCTGTCCTTCATGAAACCACTTGCCTTTAAGGCAGTTTAAAGACAAATACAAAATCTAGTCTAAGATTATGGTGGATTTACAAGAGAGACCAATGAAGTAGACATGTAGGCAATTAATTTACTCATTTGGGAAAAGAGAAAGAGGAGAAAAAAATTAATCAATTTTAATGAAACAAAATGGGAAAAACACAAATATTAAAAAATCTTATATTTTACTATTCTATTTACTCCATATGGTTTTCACTTGAGTTGTAAGATCACAGGTTTCCATATAGTGTTTATATATGTATTTTTTTCAGTAACCCTTCCTCAGCCTCCTCATTTCCCCATCCTCATCATTTTACTACTTGCTGGAACCTTCAAGTATTTTCCTTCTCTACTTCCCTTGCCTGTATTCTAACCTCCTTCACTTAATGTGTTCCGTCAATAGCCCGATTCTAGTTTCCCAGCTACCCTACCTTCTCTAGGTTAAACACATAAAACAAAAAGATTTGAAGCTAAGAGGATCCACCTATGAAGAGAACATGTTTAAAAATGTAAAACCTGCGGACTGAAGAGATGACTCCTTGGGTAAGATAGAGTCATCTGCTCTTGCACAGGACCCGAGTTTGGTTCCCAGCACCCATGTTGGGTGACTCACAGTCACCTGTAACTTGAGCCTGAAGGGGATCTGATGCCTATGTCCTCTGCAGGCTCCTGCAGTCATTTTCACACATCCACACACAAACATAATTATAAAGAATAACAGATACTGAAAAAGTGTGCTCTGCTTTCAAAGACTCTCTTAGTGTTTGCTAAGTTCTCTAGTTACTCAGTAAAAACTTCCATTCTCAAAGGAAAACAATGAGATGAAATAGGTAACTGAATGAGTGATAGAAATAAATGCATGCATACATGAATAAAACTTGATTTAGCCTTTAAGGTGAAAATTCAGTTCTGATTTTCTTTGTAAAATATAGAACAATGAACATATGAAGAAATTAACACTTTAAGTAAAGTAAAACAGTGAAAACAAATCTAATCTTTAAAATATATTGAAGGGAAAAGGTAAATAAAATTTAAACACATATGTTATAATTTTAAAAAGTTTCATGGGCTAGGGAGATGAGTCAGTTGGTAAAGGACTTACCAAACACACACGAGGACTTGAATTTGCTCTTCAGTACCCACATTAAAGTCGGGCATAATTTAAGCAGAAGCAGAAGAATCCCTGGGATTTGCATACATATACACATACATATACATATAATACACATATATACATATATGCACTTAATATACAAATACATACACATATATGTATATATGTATGTGCATATACTTTCATGCATTATATATGATTTTAGGCAATATAAAATTGTGAGATTCTTTGAGGCTTTTTCAAACAACTTGGTGGTTCTTGTCCCCCTTCTCTCTTTGTCTTTCTGTATTGACCTCCTTCTCCCTCGCCCCTCCTCAGTTGGAACTTCCCTCCTCATTTTCTGCTCTTGTTCCATATTACCTGTATCTTGCTATTTCCCTCTCAAGCTCCACTTCACATGGTCACTTTGTGCATACCTGTTTTCTGTGGTTATGCCGTGTTGTCTCCTTACACCTGAAGGTTTGGAGCTAGGAACTGAAGATTCAAGAAAATATGTGGTTCTTGTTTTTCTGGATCTGGGTTATCTCACTTAAAATGATCTTTTCTAGTTACATCCATTTATCTGAACATTTCATTTTTCTTTATAGTTGAGTAGTGTTTCATAGTGTATATGTACCACACTTCCATTACCCATTCATTTATTGAAGGGCATTTAGGTTGTTTCCATTTTCTAGTTATTTTGAATAGAGTAGCAATGAACATGGTTGAACAAGTATCTGCAGAGTAGGGTGTGGAGTCCTCAGGCATACGCCAAGGAGCGGTCTAGCTGGGTTGTACGGTAGACCAATTTTTAGTTCTTTGAAGATTCTCCATAGGTTTCCAAAGTGGCTCCATCAATTTTCATTCCCACCAACAGTGAATGAAGATTCCCTTTCCCCCACAACTTTGTCAACATTTGTTGTCAGTTTTTTTTTCTTTTTTCTTTTCTTTCTTTTTTTTGTGATCTTAGTTATTCTCACTGGGATAAGATGAAAACATCAAGTTGTTTGAATTTTCATTTTCCTAATTGCTAATGATGACAAACACTTTTTGAGCTATTTCTTAGCTATTTTATTTCTTTTATTGAGAACTCTTGGTTTTGATGTTACAGGAAAAACCACAATGGACAAAATGCAGAGATCAACGGATCACAGGGAGCCTAGCCCCGGTGGATACATCTACATCATGACTCCTATATCTGTAGCTCAGGGAACATCACAGAAGAGAAGGCAGAAGTCTTGTATGTGCCAGAATACTGGGAAGTCTGCTGTGAAACACTCTCATAGAACTGGCTGCACAAACAAGAGTGGAACAATGACAGTATCACTAGACATGCTAACTTGGAAGGGGAAACATCTCATGGGCGTATGGGGAAACATACTCCTGGACGAGGAACTATAAGCAATTAATAACCGCTGGGAGAGGGAGAGTTAGCCTCTCCCTGGGATGAGCCCCCTAACTGGTTACCAGTTACAAAGTGATCAGCCCTGAAACCATACACACATAAAGAACAAAGCCTGCTTCAGCGGGTTCTGTTTATATATCTGTGGATACATACACATGCATGTATGTAACAATAATGATCAGATAAGAAGAGGCTATCAGTCTGAGAGTGTGGGGCATGAAAGGAGTTGGAGGAAGGAGATTTAGAAGGAGCTGGAAGGAAGAAAGGGGAGAGGGAAAGTGATGTAATTATATTTTAACTAAAATATATAAAATAAAAGGTAAAATTTAAATTTAAAGTGTTCACAATTTTATACATGAACACTATATTTACTTTACTCTCCTCTCTAATTCTCATGTGCCTCTCAAGTCCCTCTCAAATTTATGATCTCTTTTTATTATTAGTGTTACACACACACAATCTATCTATATACAAAAATAACTGGCTGAGTCCATTTAATATTATTTGTGTGCATATGTGTTTAGAGTTAATCACTTGGGATTAGAAACCTACCAGGGGGCTTACCTATGTAGAAGACTTAATCTTCTTCTCTCAGCAATCATTAATTGCTTGTAGCTCTTCATCTAAGGGTAGGGCTTTGTGAGATTTCTCCCATCCACATTGGCATCAACTGGTGGTGTCATTGTGCTGTTCTTGTTTAGACATTCATATTATTGAAATTTCATGGGTACAACTTCCCTGTCATACATAGAAGAAATTATCTTGCAAGAGATATATTGGTTCTGTGGCTATTCCATCTCCTTCCCCCTCCGCCACTTCGCCATCTTCCACAATGTTCATTGGACCTTAGGAGCAGGAGTTCTGCTGTAGATGTATCAGCTGGGATGGGGTACCTCATGGCCAGTTGTACTCCGAATTTGACCAGTTATAGATATTTGGAATGGTCTCTGTTTGCTGAAAAGCTTTGATGAATTAAGAAACAAATTGTAGAGTGGGAAAACTTTTTCTGAAAACTATTCACTTGACAGAGGTTTGTTATGCAGAATACATGAGAAATCTAAAAATCTCAACAGCACAGCAGCAGTAGCAGCAGCAGCAGCAATAACAACAGCTGAATCATCCAACCTTATAAATGGGCAAAGGGCATAATAGACATTTTTCAAATACAGAAATGGAAATTTGTGAAAAGATGCTCAACTTCATTAGCCACCAGGGTCAATTCAAAACCACATTATAATATAATTCCAATTAGAATATCTTGTACTGAGAAGACAGAATAATTTGTCTTTGGCTTATATATTACGATTTCCAGTTTTGTGTTTTTGTGGCTTTTCTCTCTGTATGTGAATGTGTGTGTCTCTGTATCTATATGTGTTTCTTGTGCTTTTTACTTGGCTCTTTTTTTCCTGTTTATTTTGTTTGTTTGTTTTGTCCTATTCTGGTTTATTTTTTTATTTTATTTTACTTTATTATTGTTATTTTTTAGATGCATGTTTGTTTTCTAAGGAGAGAGAAGATATAAAGGGAAGACAATTATAGACTAACAGTAGTAATGTTTATCCAGCCACTATGGAGAATAGTATGGAGGGTCTTTAAAAAACTAAAAGTAGATTTACTACATGATGCAGATGTCCTACTTCTGGATATATATTACATGGAAATGAGCTTAGTATATCAAAGTGATCCCCCATTTATGACTGCACTATTCATAATGGTTAAGATATTGATTTCAAACTTGGTGTCTTTCTATGGATGAATGGATAAAGAAAAGTGGCACACACATACAGAAAGGATTGTTATGCAAGCACAAAAGAATGATATTCTGTCTTCTTCATGAAAATATATGGAATGTGAGGAACCAGTCTCCACTTTTATGACCAAGGTACTTTTGAGCAGGGGGAAGTGGAAAATATTTAGATAGAAAGAGATACCTAGACAATGAGAGGAAAGACAGAAACACAGGAGAGCCTCGGGAGGGCCTGAGTCAAAACCCAGCAGCCCAGAACTTTATTCAAAAGGGCTTTTTATAACAATGCCAAGGGGCGAGGCAAAAAGACCTCCCCCTGCTGGATACAACCAAGTGTAGACCCTTCCAGACACCTGGTACTCAGGCCCATGGCCCAATCATCCTCTTATGCAGTTGTGCTGGGTAAAGCCACTAGGGAACCTTGGTGGACTCCAACAATGGAACTATAGGACATTGTGTTAAACAAAATAAATTAGAGACAGAAAGACAAATACCACATACTATTTCTCATATGTGTATGTTCAAAAAGGTGGCAAAGAATGTGTGACAGTTATCACCAGAAAATGTAATGGGTCAGAAGAAGAAGGATACAGGGAGGTTGGGTAATAGGTAACAAAACACAAAAATAATAAATTCTAGTGTTCTATAGTACAGTGGGGTGACTAGAGTTCACAATAAACTATTATATATGTTAAGGACATTAGCTGTAAAAAAAAA
>LZPO01067662.1:6065-20843 GCA_001675575.1 Neotoma lepida
TTTGGAAGAACAGTGGAGGATCATAACCTGTGAGCAATGTCTCTAGCCCCAGTGGGTTTCAATGTCAATGCTCTATTTTTTTTATTTAGCTCCTGTTTGTTCTCCTTGCCTAAAGATGGATTCTCCACTCTGCTTATTCTCCAACTTTTTGTGGGCAGAAGAAACTAGGACACCATGAAAAGGGCTTTGATTNAGCTAGTAGTTCAGAAAACTGACCTTAACCTCGTCTTGTCCAATGTCTTGGACTTTGTGTTTGNAAATCGGTTAGGTNAGTGGCTCTATAACATCCTTTCTCCTTCTCTAGACCTCCCCTCCCTTTCTCCTCTTCTTCCTTTCTTTCTTTCAGTGTGTACAATCTGACACTTTTGTTTTAAGAATTATTTTTGCATGAATACTTGATAAAAATGAAGTTTCCTTTGAAATCTCAAATCACTTAAACCAGAAAAAAGAGAGGTGCCTTGATTCATGTGAGAATGTCAGCCTTGGGGTTCCATCTTCTAGATAAGACAGGCCACTTTGAGGAAGCCCTAGAACTTGGAGGACTGCACTTTGAAAGTGACTTAGACAAATACAAAGACCTNGTTGACATTTATTTTTATGGCCATCNGCTGCTATGTTGGTTTGAAAACCTTCACCATTTCTGAGTATCTCTAAAGTGAGACAGGAAAGATAATAACATCACAAGCCAGAAAATAAAGTAGTGGAACTACAGTGCCTGAGACTGGAGCAGACNCTCAGCTGCTTTGCAATTCAGTCTGAACATGACTCTGGTAGATTATTTGGNGCTGCCACTGTAGAATTCTGCAGTTTGGGCATAGAAAGTTGTTCAGAGATCCATTAATGATGTCTGTACTAACTATAGGAATGGGGCCTGATTATATTTATGCCATTTTTTGTGTCACTTATCTGTCTATATATACTTAATACCATACATTGGGAAACTAAGGTCTAGAAAGGACAGAACACACAATTATAACTCGCANCTTTGAGGTGATGGTTTTAGGATTCTGTCAAGGTCTGTTTAGCTCTNTCTTCCCTGCTTCATTGCTCCTAAAGTTAAAATGATATTTTAGATATTTAGAACTATAACCATAATGGCTGTGAGGCCTGGCTTCTAACTTGGGTCTGTCTGACCATTTTAACAAATGATTNCTTCACTAGATTGAGATCTTTCATTCTCTTTCCCCACCCTTTACCAGTGACTTCCCAGAAATTGCTTGCTTTGCACTGAATCTTGCTTCTTAGTACCACTCTTGACGTCTCTGTCACAATGGAGAATTCTGCTCTCCTTCATTTAGAGCATGGGCTCCAAGGCCAAGTGTAACTGATTTCTAGCCCTAGCCACTCACTATCTAGAACCAACCAGTAAATTTCTCTGAGCCTCATTTTTCTTAGTACCAATGGGTGAAATAGTACCAACTCAGGACTGTAAAGAATGTTTTACATAGTTCATTCAATATAATTAGTACAGGTTGGCATTTTATAGTTGATGAAGAAGTTCTACCTAGCATACTATTAATGAANACTGAGAAAGGGCAACTTCTGTCAAGCATGGTCATCATGTTCAACTGTCATCATCTACGATATCAATCTGCTTGCTTATTCATAGTTTATTGAGATAGTTATAGCTAAACCATAATTATTTTCGCTTGCTTAGGATTTATCAGAGCTTTCTAAAAATTAATTATCTGTCTTCCTGTCATCGATCTATAATCTGCCTGTCTTTCTGCCTCAGTTAGGACTTTTAATGCTTTGAAAGCACCATGATCATACAACTTACAGGATAAAGAGTTTATTGTAGGCTTACAGTTTTAGAGGGCGAGTCCATGACCTTCATGGCAGACAGCATGGCAGCAGGCAGACAAGCACCATGCTGGAGCAGTAGTTAAGAACTTATATCTTCAGAGATAAGCACAAGGCAGAGAAAGCTAGCTAGAAATAACATGGGCTTTGGAAACTCAAAACCTCCCCCTAGTGACACACCTCCTCCAAGGCCACGGCTCCTAATCCTTCTGAAATAGTTTCACTAACTGGGAACCAAGCATTCAAATATATGAGCCTTTGGGGGCCATTATTATTCAAGCTATTACACTATCTATCATATTAATCAAATACTAAACGATGTGATTATCTTAATTTTACTAGGAAGAAAAAAGAAGTTCAGAGAAGAAGGGGAACTTGCTTTGTTAACTCAGCTAGTCAATGGTCATGCTCAGACTATTACTCTGTATGTCCAGGTCTTCATTTTTTTTCTGTGTAAATACACACTGCCTTCTCATGCTGTACTGAATAGTCTGGACTTGCCTCTCCTAGGCNTTGCTCTGGTTATGGGGGGGGGGTAACTGTAGCATTGCACCAATGGTGAATCCACATTATTTCCCTTAGCTGCTTTGTTTGTTTGTTTATTTGAAGACAGTCTCACGTGGCTTGGAACTTACTGTGTAGATCAGGCTATCCTCTAACTCATAGAGATCTGCCTGCCCCTGTCTCCCAAGAGAGGGATGACCAAAGACATGCACCACCATACTTAGCCTATGATTTTTCTTGTTTGTTTTCAAAATGCTACACATTTGTCTCCCANCTTTCCAGCAGAAAACACTGGGAGAAGCTGAGGAGTCACAGGAAGATAGAAAACCAGAAAGGCTAAGCAGCTTCCTCAGTGAGTACCAGTAACAAGGAGAGAAATCTGAATATTTGCGCTCTCTACACTTCTCTCCAAGCCTGATGCCATGAGAGCAGCCNTTAAGCTGCTCTCTAGTAAACCTCACATTGGCATATTGGGTGCTCCAAAATCTCACAGCAACTGTCTACAAGACACTGGGGCTCACCTAGCAATGGGCTTCTGTGACATTAACAATGTTGTTTCCCTGGCTGAGGAAATCACAGAGTCAGGGGAATGGCTGGGTGTTTTCAAAGTGTGAGATAATTCTGTGTGACCAACAATAACATTTACAGTTATTTAAGCTTAGATAAGGGTAATTAAATCTCATGCTTCATGGGCTAAGCTGATTGCCTGCAGGGGTCAAGGAGGAGCCCCCATCCCTCACTCCAGCATTCACAGAGTGATTATCCAGGTGCATTGTGGGTCCTCATAAGACTGCAGGTTTCCTATGAGGCTGAGCCACAGCAGGAGCATCTCAGGGGAGGTGTTTGAACCTTGCTTTACTGAATCANGGCTCAACTTCCGTTTCAAATCTCAAGGCCTCAGATTTGGATTTTTACCCTTGTAAGTGCAGAGTGGCTTTCAGCAAATCATTTGACCTGTACTGGAATTAGTTCCCACACATTCAGGGGTATTTACTAATATGAAAAGCACCTTCATTTGTAGGACATGTTCTAGAATCTGGGCTATTTCAGAGCTTTCCCTGGTGTAGCTCCCTCATCCCCATATATCCCTCCTCCCTCCCTCCCATACTCCGATTTCTACAACCCTGTAGCACAGGCGACTCAGACTCAGAGAAGGGACGTGACTTACTTAGGATCCCATTCTGAAATGAGAGGGAGGAAGGAATCAGGCAATACACTTAACTTGGATGACAGAGGAGAAAGGACAGATGCAGGCTTGCTTACAAAGAGTGGCTAAAGAAGGGAACAGTGGGTCACTTAAGGTTATAGGCAAAACAGGGCCCAGTCCCCAGGACCTGAGTCAGTGGTTGTGATCTAGAAAAGCACTGTTTTAAATCCTTTGCAGTCTAGGCTAGGTTGGAAAAAGGCTGCACACATGATGGGGTAACCCCCCAGATATACTTTCTTGCAGGATGTTTCCTAGACCNTAAGAGAAAGCAACCAGGGTACAGAGTAGGATGGAGAAAGGTGGAAAGGATCCTGAGGAGCAAAAATGTGGTATCTCATTCTCCAGTTATGTGTGATGCAGCCAANAAGTGAATTGGGCAGTGATAGGCCTAGGTCCATTTTCACTCTTGAGTCTCCATGACACATTGCTCTCACCAGAGTGCACACAGTATGCTCTCAATAAATGAGAAGTCATAAAGTTTCTGCACATATTTCTCCACTCTATACAGAATAGGAGTATATGTATATTGGAATGGAGGTGGGTGTCTTCTTCATCTTCCTTAGTTGAGAATAGAAATTTCTTAATCTGAATGGACAGTAGACATTCATGGCCCCCTCTGTGAAGAAGACAGGTAATTTCTATTTTACCTCTGAGCAGACAGACCACTCTANTCAGAGGCGTGAAGACCAGAGTGTGAGGCAGTGGGAAAAATTAAGGAGAGGAATGGGGAAGCAGGACACAACCCAGAACAGTGACGATATGACCCAGAACAGAGGTATTGAGAATGGAAGAGGCAAAAAACAACAGCAAAACAAAAAAGAGCTATTTCAGTATGCTGTAGTTACATGAGAGAAGCAGGAACAGGGATGATTAGAGAGATAGAAATGGAATTGTGTCCCACTCTGGTTCTAGAAAAAAAGAAGCGTGGAGAAGTAAGTGGATCACCCTTGAGAAAACCTTGGAGTTCATGACTGTTAGTGACAGTGCTGATGCACGCCCAGAAAGAAGGAAGCTGCCAGAGATCAGCTAATTGTTTTGGGAGAATGGCAGAGCTAAGTGATCAATTTATAAGGATGGGTTTTCCAGCTCTAGCAGGTAAAGAGAATTCAGTCCAATTTATGTTCACCTGAAATGCACACTTAGAGGAAAATATTTGCAAATTGGTATATATTTGATCTTGCCTCTGATGACAGCCCTAAGTCAAAAAGGAGATTTTTGTTTCTTTAAAATCTTAAGGCATAGCTGGTGCTTCTCTGGGTAGAGAGGAAATGAAGTTTTCCCATATTCCTTCCTAATACATAAGTGGAAAGAATTAGCTGTGTCTTCTCTCTGTTGCAGACTCTTAATGAGATCAAAAGAGTAATTGAAAAAGCCCTCTGCAAATCAGAATGTGCATCTATCTCCTTGATAATTACCTCTTGATATTATTACTGTATTACATATACTAATAAGAAAAAGTGAATCAGTGACTCTGAAGTCAAATGAATGTGATTTTTAAACTTAGTTCTTCCACTTATTCCTGTGTGCCTTTGGGCAAATTGCTTTACTTCTCTGAAACATAATGGCCTTCATTGCAGAGTGGAAATGGCAGAGCCTTCATGTCAAAGCTGTTGTGTCATGTGAGTAGGTTAACATGATATCTGGCACATTAATGGTAGGAAGTGTTGATACTGAGTGTGAGCATTATTAGTATAANCCCAGGGTATTGTTCATCAATGAAATCTTCCTGAAGCATTTGTTATTTGTGTCCTTAACTTAGGGTTGATTTCATAATATTTCTTCAAGAACTACAGAATGAGTATCCCTAAGATAAAAATTGTCAAAGATGCATAGCATCTGGTTTGAAGTAGAGGAGGGAAAAGTTACATACTTTGGAAGGAGAGGCCAAGTGAAGAGGCAAAGGAATGAACACAGTTTTTTGTTGTTGTTGTTGTTGTTTTTGGAAACAAGCAGAACCCTGTCTTCTGAGCAGGAAAGACATTGCAGTGGTTAGAAGGATATACACACAGCTCATATGGGTAATGTACGTGGCATAAAATAGCTTGGGAGGCACCAGGAAGTGGTGAGGACTTCTGTTACGAGTGGAGCTCTCATTGTACCCAGAAGCACCCATGCACTAGTGTTAAAAAAAAAACCAAAAACCCTGTATACACAAAGCATTCCGGCTCTTAGTTCATGAATGGAAACTTCTGATTTTGTTCAAAGCCATCTTTGAAAAGGTGGGAATGATGCTTCAAGGGTTGGTGACTCTTCAGGAAGTATAGTGGCTGATTGGAGACATGAAGGGCTACAGAGTGGGATCTAGTTATTCATGGAGCCTCTACCCACTAAGGGAACTGCCTGGCATACATAACAGAAGAAGGTGCTTTCTAGCTGGGGCTGGGGGTTAAGGTTGACTGGTGAGATAAGACTTGGATATGAACTCTNATGGTCACTGGGGAGTCCACTGTGTTCCCTTGCATTCACTGGTCATGGAAATCCTGTGAGGAGGAGACAGTAAGATATCCATCATATAGAAGAAACAACTGAGGCACAGGGAGGAGTGGTGGAGATTTCTGTGGCTAGAGAGACAGACTGGAAGAGAAGCAAGAATATGACTCACTATCTGCCTGGCCACTAAACTCAACTCAGTCCTTTCTCAACTTGTAAAAACTGGATATCCACTGTACACAGCTACTATGCTTTAGTTTTTTTGCATTGTGGAGTTTTATCTTCTTTAAGCAATACTTTTCACTGCTATAAAAAGATTAAAGCCCAAGTGGTCCCTTTGTATTTGTTCCCTGCCTGGGCACCTTCAAGTGAGGAGTGGGGTGTGGACCACTCTGTGACACTTTCCACCTTGATGAATAAGAATAGATTTGGCTTTTCAAGTGCATCTGGGAATCACCCAGTATCAGATTAGCACACATATGAGAAATAGGCACAGCCCCAGGAGATGTCTGGGTTCCTCTTTCCCCTCAGTTCTGTCTATATACTGTATGTTGGTCATTTCCTTGCAGTAAGTCTGAAAACAACGGGGTGTCGAAAGAGCTACCTGCCTGTGGCTTAGATTATTATAGAATTTTGGGACACTTTCTATCACCTGTCTTATGATCAAGATATATGTATGCATTTTAGTTATGATTATCATTGCTTTGATGATACACCATGACCAAAAGCAAATTGGGGAGGAAAGGATTTATTTGGCTTACACTTTGTGGTAGTTTGAGTGTAATTGACCCCATAAGCTTGTAGGGCATGGCACTATTAAGAGGTGTAGCTTTGTGAAGTAGATATAACCTTGTTGGAGGAAGTGCATCACGTGTGGAGGTGGGCTTTGAGGCTTCATATGTGCTCAAGCCATACTCAGTGACTCAGTGCACTTCCTGTTGCCTGCTAATCAAGATGTATAACTCTCAGCTCCAGCACCATGTTTGCCTGCACACTGCCATGTCCTAGCATGATGATAATGGTCTAAACCTCTGAAACTGTAAGCCACCCCATTAAATGTTTTCCTTTATAAGAATCACTGTGGTCATGTGTCTCTTCACAGCAATAGAAATCTTAAGACACACTTCCACAACATAGTCCATCATTAAAAGAAGTCAGGGTAAGAACTCAAACAGAGCTGGAACCCAGAGGCAGGAACTGGGAGGAAGAGGCCAAGGNGGGGTGCTGTGTATATGCCTTTTCTCCATGGTTTGATCAGCCTGCTTTCTTATAGAATTCAGAACCACCAGACCAAGTGNGGCCCCACACACCATTGCCTGAGCCCTCTCTCATCAATCATTAGTTAAGAACATGCTCTATAGGCTTGGCTGCATCCTGATCTTATGGAGGCATTGTCAAGTTGACATAAAACTAGCTAGCACACTATGCAAGACATGCCATTGAGTCCTCTACCCCAACTCACCTGCCCAGATTCATCACCTGCCATCTTCTGCCACAATCATACACATGAACATGCGTGCATGCACAGATGCACACACAGATGCGTACATCACTCTGTGCTCTAGCAAAACCAAATTGCTTTTTCTCTACTTTCCTTAGCATATTCCATCAAGTGATCTTTCTGATTCTATATGCTGTCCTTGCTTTAAAGAACATTCAGTGCAGAGGAGATCTCTACATTTTTTTTTTCTATTTATCACTTCTTCTCTTAGAGAACAGAATATTCTAATTCAAGGTGAATCTGGTGAAACTATTGATCCTGTGAGCCAGNTAAGGCATGGGTGCTTTGTCACCTTATAGAAGAGTTCATTTCTGTCCTTCCACAGGTATGAGTAGTGGTTAGTTTAGTGACAGGGTCTTTTATGTTTTAGCACTCATGGGGCCACTAGGGAAAATTATTCTTGGTCTGGAGTTCTCCAGTCATACCAACTTAAAGCTTGCCAGAACTATTTCTCAGCCTTGTAACTGATAAATATCTGCTTGAGGATGGAGCAGNAAAGGTCATGTTGGGAATGGGAGAGGAGAGAAGAGAGGAAATGGAAAGAGAAGAGAGANATTCAAAAGTTCTCCCTAACTTCTAAGTTACATAAGAATTGATTTCTAATTTTTTGTTACTTTAAGCTATTTTGTTTTGTTTCATTAATTATGACCATGACTCTTGNTGTTTATAACAACCCAATGCGAACAATTTGCACTTTATTAACTGTATTAACTGACTTTCCCAACATTCCACTGAAGTAGCCATCATTATGTCTATTTTGCTGATTAGGAAAGAGAAGCTCAAAGAGAGGAAGTCATTCGCCCAGGGCCATGTCTTCTCTGTGGTCTCAATAGTCTCTNTTTTCCATTAANAGTTACATCTGGGCAGGCAGGGAATCATTTCCTTTGGAAAGCTTCACTGTAAGCTTTAGGCTTAGTTTGACTCTTTTCTTCTCCATTCCCATTGTGCTTTTTGCTTGTATCCTGAACTGGTCAGGTGAGGTGGGATTATATAGAAGTAATATACAATGCCACTTCCCCCAATGTCACTGTCTAAATATTACATGTAGTTTTATTTCTAACTCACACTACACAACATGTAAGAGTCCACAAAGTAA
Source organism: Neotoma lepida (assembly GCA_001675575.1). NCBI lineage: Eukaryota > Metazoa > Chordata > Mammalia > Rodentia > Cricetidae > Neotoma > Neotoma lepida. The sequence goes on from LZPO01067662.1 coordinate 14,607, forward strand.
TTTGTTCATTTCAATCACTTGAGGGAAATACAATCCGGAATTGTGTTCCTTTCACCACAGCAGGGAAAAGCGGTGATGGCAACTGCACAGTGGGTCTTAAAGAGCTTTGCTTGGATGTAAAACCTGTCACTTTCACTCATGTTTTGTTGACTATCATGAGTCAAGTCACCCTCTTAAGATTCAGATAGATAGCAAAGTGTGATAGTACCATGTGTCTGGCAGGGGAAGGACCAGAATATTTACTAAGATTTAGTAGGCTCCATAAAGAANGATTTTTTAAATTATTATTTTCCAGAAATCTGGCTCCCAGAACAGGGGCTATGGCAGAGAAGAAGCTTTAGATGGCTGTGTGTTCAGTGAATCACAGAACTTAGCACAGANTGCAAACAATNCCTTCATGTCAGNAGCGAGCACCCTAGTGCATGNATTATCATTGCCTCGCATTCTAGTAGCTGGCACAGAGCCTGGCATTCACTAGGTGCTCACTAAATATTTACCAAAGAAATACATATGGCATTATTGATATATGATTTTCTCCCAGTGGTGACTACTATTTCTTTCCACCCAGGAATGTATCACTTGATTTATTATCACTAAGACAAGAACAGCAGATCTAAGGATGAGAAATACATAGAGACCACAGTCTAGAGAAATGCAAAATGAACAACACATGGCAGCCTGGGGCAAAATGAAGCATCACCACTAAAGCCTAGTAAGACACAAACCAAATACCGGGAGTTCCTAAGACTGATTTGGGATGATGTTGTACATCACAGTTTGTGGTCTCAAGTTCAGTAGTCATAAGGAAAATAAGATCAAGGGGACCAAGACTATGTTCAAAATCAAAGTATTTGGAAAGGAAGGCATAACATTTTAGGATGTTCTTTGGTATATATTTGTGCTTGTGTGTGTGTGTGTGTGTGTCTGTCTGTCTGTCTGTCTGTCTGTCTGTCTGTTTGTGCACATGTGCTTGTGCCAATGTGTGAACATAAAAGTCAGAATGAAACGTCTGTTGTTCTTTTCCTTTCATTTTGTTTGAAACAAGGTCTATCTTGGTGTTCCCAACTTCATACTCCAGGGTAGCTGGTCCATGAGCTTTCAAGACTTTTCCTATTTCCACCTCCTTTCTCATCAGAAGAGTAGATGTGTGCTGCCATGGTGGGATTTCTTTGTATTGTGGTGACNCAAGCTTGGGCCTCATACCGAGCAAAAACTTTACACCCTGAACCATCTTTCCAGCCCCCAAAATCCTTTTTTTTTTCTTACGATGAAATGCTACGCAGTTGGCACAGAACAGCATAACCCACGCATTGTCTTCTCATTTGTCTCTTTCCTAGACTGTGCACTGTTAAGGACAAGACTGGTTTTAGTGATTACTAGTTCCACACCAGCATTATCCAGCATAGGATGACAAGCTCAGTAANAATTCAGCAATGCTGTTTGATTTATATTTAATGTTTCAAGTCAGCAACAAACAGGGAAATTGGTTCATGGCAAGGCTAGCAGGCATGAGTAGCAGGTAAAATAGAGGATTTATTGTAACATGGCTGAGATAGAAAGGTTGTTGGGTCTCCATTATCATTGGGGTGTGAATTCTGCAGTATACGAATATTTAATAACAAAGATCTGACATCTTCAAACAGAATTTTTCAAAAGCCAAACATGACAATGCCACCAAAGGCCTCTGAATTGGACATCCAACCAAACAGTAGAGACTTCCCTTAGATTTATGCAGAGTTTACTTGATCATTTTGACAGGACTTAGTGTTCCTACCATGACCTATNTATGCTTCATAGATCTCACAGTCATGCTCTTGGTGCNACCAGGCCTTCACAAAATGGTGTCAGCATTGTGCCTTCTGTGTTTATGAAGTTGAGGTTGACCATCTTCTCAGATATCAGATGTCAGCTGTCCTTTCTTTGTCATTACTCATGAGTTGTATCTATGCCTCTGAGAAATCTCCCAAAGTTTCAGAAACAAGACATAGAAGCAAAACACATTAAATATAGTGAGCCCCTTAAGTTTGAGGCAATGAGAAGTATGCAATTTGGAACGCCTCCATCTATCCAGGCCTGTGGGTTACACCTGGTACGTGAGGATGAGTTCTTACTCTATTTTTTTTTTCACAGAATAACCTCAGGAAAATCAACATCCTCTTTCAAGATCCAATTCCACCATCTATAATTGAGGATAATACCCATGTTTATCTCAGAGATCTGTTATAGGGAGTTAATTGAGGAATACTTGTTCATGTTGGATACTGTTTAATTTCTAAGAAGCTTAGTATCTCTTACAGGAGATAAGACTCATAGATAAAGGATGTAGGAAGGTTGTGTCTTATGGAAGCTACCAAAGAAGAGGTGATGAACTGGAGGATTAGATGACTGTGTGGATGCTAAGGAAGGAAATAAAAGATATTGGAGGTAAAAAAAGAGTAGAGGAATAGTGTACAGCCTGGATGTAAAGGATCTTGCATTGGGAAGGATAGACATTTCTTCTGATGGATTCACAGAAGGAGCACAAAGTGACGTGCACACATGCGCGTGCGCGAGCGTGCACACACACACACACACACACACACACACACTATTCTAGACCAGGGGTGGACAAACTATGTCCCATGATTCACATTAGCCCGTTGTTTATTTCTATGCTGAATGCTTAAAACAGTAATTTTCATGTTACATGGTTGAAAGTAGAGGAATTTTGTTATACAGGAAAATTCTATGAAATGTAAATGTCAGTGTCTGTATATAAAATAAGAGACCAGACACTCCTATGTATGGACATATTATCTGTGGTTACCTTGGGTCTGTAAAATTAGAGGCAGAGAACCCAGACAGAGACNACTGACATGTAAAACTTGAGATATTGACTTTCTCCTCTTTTATAGAATAATCTTGCTGACCCCTAGTCTGGGCCCTGGAGTGTACTGGATACAACAAAGGGATTCAATGTTAACCTGTGAGATTAGGGAGACAGAGATCTGGGGGCAGTATAGGGTCAGGAATAAAAATGTCACTCGTTCTGATCACCACAGGCTCTCTGCGACCCTGCTCAGCACCACCTCTTTGTCGTTATTCCCCCAAATACATGCTTTTGCCAACATTTCTTTTCTTTGAAGAGAAGAACACATTTTTTTTGTTCCTTTTTATGTGGAATTTTTTAAAGCAGGATATTCAAATGGGTTTTCTACCTTACATACTAAGTGCAGAGAGCTCTGGGCCTCACCATGCTAATCAGACTGGGTGCCATTCTGTAAGTCATTTTNTGCAATTTCATGTTCTCTCTTCCTGAAAGGAGGAGAATTACTTTGATAGATTAAAGCCCTTTCCTTATTGGAATGGGCGTTTTGTCTCTTTTCTTTCAGCCCTTGTCCACTGTCTCTTGATGCCTCCAAGGTAGGGAGGCCCTAATTTCCCTGAGTCGCTTTTGGTAAAGTAATTTCTCATTTCTACAAGCCCTCCAGGGTCTCATTTGTAGAATGACGGGGGCACTGACTAGGGTAGGGAATGGAAGGGGCTCGAAGGTGACTCATTCTTTTCCAATCTGTGTCATAAAATATTTTCAAGGCAGAGGCAGATGGACCTAGTTGTTGGGCGAAGGGATTCTTTTTTAACTCTGGTCTTTCCTTGCAAGGGTACAGCAGGGCATATGGAGAGTAATTGGGCTCCCACAGCGGAGTAAACTGGACATTGCACTCAGTGAATTTAAACATAAATAGCCACATTTTCAGCCCTGTATAACATCCAGTCATCACATGAGTAAAAGGCTGGTTTTAATTGCCCTGTTATCCTTTCTAGGATTTTGATGAGCTTCGTAGCATTAACACTATTGCATTTAAGAATCATTAGGGAGCCATGTAAGAATGTAGATTCCTGGGTACTGTCTTCAAAGAGTCTGATTTAGTTGTCTTATATTAGAAGTATAACTTTATATCTCTATCAAAAGTTATTTCATGATGGCCATAGAATATGATAGGAATGTTAAGGGTTGCTTTTTAAAAAAAAGTCTCTGGGTTTTTGTTTGTTTGTTTTGACATAGGTTCACATAACTCAGGGTGGCCTCAAATTCACTTTGTATCTGAGGATGACCTTGGAGGTCTGCCTCTGTCTTCTGAGTTTTAGGAGTATAAGTATGTACCACCACATTTGGCTTCTAAAACACTTTCACTTGAAGGTATCTGATGGGTAACTAAAACAAATGTTTGGCATATCTACCTTAAGGCTGCATCTGTCTTTTGCTATGTTAAGACTTTAGGTCAAATCCCTGCCCAGTTCTGAAATAGAAATATGTCTAAGGAGTGTCTCTCTATGAACTGGTAATACAAAGTTATCTAGTCTCAAATTTATACCTCTTGAATTCCTGAGAGACTGAAGACACTAAAGTTTAAAAAATTAATATGATTTTATGATTCTAGAAATAGAGAGCCAGGTAGACAGATCATCCTGTGATGGGACTGTCCCCCCGCCCCCCACTGCCAAGCAGGAGCAATTGCTCCATAGGACAAACTGAGGCTGCCTCCCTAAGCAGCAATAATCATTTCATGACGAAGACTAAATTTCCTCCTGAAGCAATAATAACTTCCCCAGAGCAGGACCTCACGACACCAGACTACAGTTTGCTCAAAACAGACTATGCTTCCTACTTATGCCCTGTTTGGTCTTTTCTCTATATAAATCTGAAGCTCTTTTTTTTTTAGTTTATTTATTTATTTTTACATTAAAAAGATCTTCCACTTCTTTTACATACCAACCTCAGATCCCCCTCTCCTCCCTCCTCCCGCCCCGCCAGCTCCCCCCCTCAACCCAGCCCCCCATTCCCACCTCTTCTAAAACAAGGTGTCCCATGGTGAGTCCACACCTGGCACAGTCTTGGCGCAGGGAGGAGGGGCTTGCCCTGCCTTGGCTGAGAGTGCCAAAATCTGAAGCTCTTATTTGTACCCTGAGATAGGATTTAAAATGATATTTTCTGCTTCCCAGTGTGGCCACACCACAGAACAAATTCTTTTCTTGTTTCTCAAGGTGGTGGATAGTACAACATGGTCTTTTGGGAGCCACTCAGNCCCTCCTCAAATAGACTATTTATAAAAATAAATATGGGGAAATATCCTAAAGTAACATTGGTGTTTTTAAAGCTTTTGTGAAGTACCCAAAGAGCTGGACACTCCGAGTGATGAAATAAACATGACTATTCAGTTTTTTCTCATTAGTCATTAATGCTATTTGTGTTTAATGTGTTAATCCACATGATTTCTGTTGACTCTTACTAGATGCAGATTAGCTACTTGGACCTTCTGTTTCCTCCAGGGTAGAAAAGAAAGACCACCAGCAAACTCCAAGAGTGTCTGTTTCCAAGCAGAATGTTGGGAATTCTCGGGTAGTCACCAAACTTCTATGGCTTTATTTTAGTTCCCAACTCATTCTGCATAAATCCACCCAGGGAGAGGTACTTTCTTCAACCATGTGTGGCTGTCTGCTGACGTGGGGGGGTTGCTTCTTTGGCAGACTACTCCAGATGGAACACATGCAATTCCATTAGTGAGTTTTTGTTGTAGGAGGAAGAGCTTGCAGATTTCAGAGTCANGAAACCCAGGTCTTTCCAGGTCTCCTCACTCTGGTGCAAAGTTTCTCCCCACATGCACCATATACAACTCACAACTTTAGTTTTCTATTCCTACATTTCTCATTCTTACTGTTTATTTTCATACTTATTTATTTTGCTATTCATGTTTCTATTTATACTATTTTCTATTTTAAGTATTCAGAGTTGGTAAACTAATTTTTAATAGAAATTAGACATTGATTTAAATATCTTCTAGGGCATGTTGTTGCCTGTCAGACTAACCTACTCTAATTGTTGGAATGACTCCCCCATCTAATCTTGACTCCCAATGGAAAGAATAACATCTATTCTGGCCCTGAGTTGGGAACTTGTTCAAGGTGCATACAGGGTTATGATGAAATTAATTTTAGAATCCTAAGCCTTTGTGACTTTATGGGAAGTGTTTCTTTTTTGAAACNTTGTATTAGTCACGAACACACTAACAGTTACTGCGTTTTACTGTGTTTTTCATTGCTATAGTGAAATGCTCAAGGCTGGGTAACTTTATAAAGGAAGGGTCTATGAAGCTCTTGCCTTGAAAGTAGGAGGATCTGAGGTCTAGCTCCAGAACCCTCATTCAAAGAAAGAGAGAGAGAGAGAGAGAGAGAGAGAGAGAGAGAGAGAGAGAGAGA
>LZPO01067664.1:0-11837 GCA_001675575.1 Neotoma lepida
CATGCACAGAAGATTGAATTTATATACATATCTATCACCTTGTACAGAAACTAACTACAAAGGGATCAAAGAACTTTATGTGAAACATGAAACACTAAAACTTCTAGAAAGCAACACAGGCAATACCCATAAGAAAGGACTTTTGAATAGGTCTCTATTTGCCTAAAATTTAAGGCCAACAAGAGACAAGTAGAATAAGAAGGCTTCTGACCAGCTAAAGAAACAATCAATCATATGAAGAAGAAGTCCACTGTAGGAGAGAATCATTGCCAGATATACATCGGAAGGAGGTTTAATATTCAGAATACATAAAAAGCTAAAAGAAAAAATAGTCAAACAAACAAAGGAATAAACGATTTTTAAAAATGAGCCTGTGAGTGTTTGTTAAAGAAGAAAACTATGGCTAAGGAAAAAAAAACCTTGAAAAAAGTACTCATCATTACTAGCAACTAGTGAATTTCCAGTGAAACCAACTTGAGAATCCATTTAGCCCAGTCACAATAACAAAATAAACAAAACAACAGACGTCAAATGATAAGGAGGATGTCGGGAAAAGGAAATCCTCACTCATTCACTGATAGTGGGATTGCAAACTAGTGCAGACACCATGGAAATGANAGTCTGGAGAAGCCTCAAAATGCTAAAAATAAATGTGTCGTATGACTCAGCCATACTATTCCTTGGCATATGTCCAAAGGACTAGGCTTCCTACTCCACAGATATTCAACCATATTCATTGCTGCACTATTCACAATAGCTAGGAAATGGAAACAAACTAAATACTTTTCAACTGGCAAATGAATAATGAAACTGTGGTATATATATATTATGGAATACCATTCATCTGCAAAAAAACTAAATCATGAAATTTGCAGATAAACTGAAGGTACTGAAAAAATGCATATTGAGTGAAATAATAAAACCTTGGATAACAGGACAGAAAATTTACTTGTTCTCTGTCTTCTGGGGTTCCTAGCTCCAAATCTTCAGATGTGAGTACGTAACTTGGAGAACTACAGAAAGCACAGAAGTCAAAAAGGACAATTGTTAGGAGTGTGTTTGGATGATGAACAATAGAAAGGGGAACAGCAAGGAAAAAGTGATCAAAGGAGGAAAGTGGAAAAACGGAGGTGGGNGAGCTCTAGTTAGGGAGGGGAAGGGACAGAAGTACATAGTAAGGAGGGAGGAGGTCAAAATGAGTGAGAACGTCTGAAAAGGTCATAAGGAACTGAACTATCAATTCTCTACCTGTAATACACATTAATCAGTGTATAAATATACACATCGCTTTAAAATGAAGTTTTTCCATCTGGGCTGACAATGGATCCTCTAAATATACACATCGCTTTAAAATGAAGTTTTTCCATCTGGGCTGACAATGGATCCTCTAAATATACATATCGCTTTAAAATGAAGTTTTTCCATCTGGGCTGACAATGGATCCTCCGAGAGCCATAGATTATCTCACATAATCCCCAGCATAAGACATGAGAAGCCCTTTTTTGAGTTGTTTGCTCTCAGTTTACCAATAGACTCCCAAACCATTATAGGCTGTTACTATTGCCCTTACTTGGCCTGCAAAGGCAGAGAGTAACAAAGAACTACAGGCAACTAAGGAGAGCTNAAGGTAAGATACTCCCCAGAGAAGAGCACAAGTGGTTATCCAATATCAAAATGTCCCTCCTGAGANCATATACATAAGATTAGCATTACACTATACAGACTTAGCACGTTGTATTTATATAATCAGGAACACACATACAAACACACAAACATGCAACAACCACTTTTTAAAAAAGCCACAAACTTGAGAGGAAGCAGGGGGTGGATTCATGGAAAGGTTTGGAGAAAGGAAAGAGAAGAGTAAAATAATGCAATTATAATATCAAAAAATTTAATATATTATTAAATAAATTGATATATATATAATCTGCTTGGTTAAATTTATTTCTATATATTTTATAAGTATTTTATGCTATTGTGGATAGTATATTTTCAGCAAATTTGTAAATCATGCATATAAAATCTAATAATTTCTGTTTGTTGATTTTTTATATTGCTACTTTAGTGAAAGTGTTTATCACATCCAGAAAGTTGGTTTTGTTTGTCTGTTTGTTTGTTTTGATTTTTGGTGTAGTCCATGAAGTCTTTTATGCATAAGGCATAAGTTATGTTATATATATATAAGTTATATATATAATAAGTTATATATAGACATATATATGCATATATATATGTATATATATATATATATATTCCCATCACTATTTTATGTCTGGTATATACATTGTGTGTATTTTGTCTTGATTGTCTTATATGAAATTTTCAAATATTTTATTATATTTTCTCATCAACTTCTTGACATGAACTGTGGGCTTTTCTTCAAGAATTTACATGTTACAATCTCATAATTTTTTTAACTAATCAAAACAAGATCATTAGAAAGTTACAACTCTACTTAAAATTGTTTCTGCCTTCTGCTTTTGCTTGACTAGCANTTTGATTGTGTGAATATTCTAAAGTGTGAACAAAATTGCAATCTTGATTCATAACTAATATTGATTACTATTTATTCACATAATTAACTACTTTGTTGTTCATTAATTGTATCTATATTGTTCATATTTAACTGGATTATTGTCAGGTAAGCACATAACTGAACATTAAACTGATGTTTTCTCATTACTTAAATAATCAAGATAAGCTACTGGTTAGAAAAAAAATAATTGGGACATAGTATAAAGTTTATAAAATATAGAAAAATAATAATTGCACAAAAATCAGAAGGAAATTAAAATAAACACCACAATATTCTTATACTACACACAAATTAATATCATACACCAAAGAGATTATGATGATTAAGGTTGTGTATTTTAGGTCAAAAGTAAGACAATATAAAAGTTAAAAATGTAAGGAAGATAAAAATTGAATAACATTTAAATGCATATCAACTTATCCAAAGGATGCAAAGAAAGCAGAGGAAATGTAAAATACATACAGATGAATGAGAAGCAAAAAACAAGATGGTGGTCTACAACACAAGTATTTTAATCATTTCACTGTTCTTAGTCAGAACTTTCCAGCACATTAGACAATTTTTTTGAGTTAAAATTAACTTAATATAAGTGAAGTTCACTTTCCTAGTCAAATTGTATGTTTGAAGTGCTTAGTATTCTAGAATTTTTTAAACATGACNGAATGCTAGACTAAGTAAACATCCTTAAAAAGAAGAATGTCTTGCAGCATGGATTGAAAATAAGCTATGTTCATTTATTTTGTCCAAAAACTCAATTTAAACATCAAGTAACAATGATATAGGAAAATGTAAATATATACTACATTTTTGAAAATTTACAATAAAATGTTTGTAGTCCTATCAAAGTAAGTCTCAGTTTCTTAGAAATTTTTAAATAATGCCCAAAGTGAATAATTTACTAACTACATATGGAAACTGTAAATATGTATACATAGATTTAAGTATTAACAAAGCCTAACTGTTTAAATGAATCAAAACATGATAGACCTAAATTGAGAAATAGACAAATCTAAAATGACTATCTGTTGAGAGTTTAACACTAATGTTTTACTAATTCATAGAATATGTAAAATAAACATTAATGACAACAATTAGAGTGTTTGGATAATACTATTTTCAAATATAATCTTANTAAATAAAACAATATTCTAACAAATGATATGCATTAATTANTTTAAGTAATAGAAGACATATGTTAACATTGTATAATCCCAGTGAAAATGGGAAAATATTTATAGAAAGTATTGAAAGGATGAAGCATATTAAACAAGACAAAATGCTAAAAGCAGCCTCTAGAAAAACATGTGGAAGTGTGCACCTCACACAGGTAGCAATGCCCAGTATCAACACATGCCCACATCACTTGAATATTAAGTATAACCATGCACCTCACAAGTACCTCCACCCTCCCACTGACATCAGACTCTACTACATGTTGACCTCTAAGAGTTGTGCACATAATATACATAGCACTGCCATTACAGCTCCTACCAAATTAGAATGGTGCAGTCATGAAACTTCCACAAGAAGCACACCCCCCACCACAGATCCCAAAACAACCATCTGAGTACTTCATGAATCCAGATATTCTGAGGCCTCCTGACCATATATCCAGCTTCCCAAGCTATGCTATCCCTAACTTTGGTTGATAGAAGCTTACTTATAGTTAAAAAAAAAAACTAGACTTGGAAGGCCACTTCATAAGACATCAGAGGGGAGGTCCAGCAAGTGTGTTGCTTACCCTGGGCCACTGTCTGTTCAGGTAGATAGTAGGATATTCTCAGAAGAGTAGGGATGTAAGATCCACAAAAGGAAGTAGGGTCTCAACTGTCACACAATGTGATCTCCTGAATATTATATAACCGAAAAGAGGAAGTAAAAAGGTGATTTGAATAAAAGAAAGGAAGAATAGTTATACATATGATCAAATAATTCAAAGAAGACAAAAACTAAGAGCTCAATGAAATAAGGAGGTCAATACAAAAACTACTCAATAAAAAGTCAGAATAACTAAAAAGAGAGNCATACTGAAATGATGCTAGAAAATAAAACTCTAAATAAGACAAATAAAAACTTCTGTGGAAAGCCTAACCAGCAGAATGAATCATTNGGAAAAGAGAAAGTCAATATTGGGGNAAATTGGATTATACAATAGATATCTTGAAAAATTAAAAAACAAATAAGCAAATAAATGGAAAATTGGAAAGCTTTAGAACATTATGGAAAGACTTAACATTTAAATAAGGAACATAGAGGGGGAAGCAGAGGATGAGAAAGAAGAGGAAATGCCAGAGAAGGCATATTATTAATAAAATCATATTAAAAGTTTCACAAACCTAGAAGAGATGCCCATCAAAATTCAAGAGACCTAAAGAACATCAAATAGATTGAACCAGAAGCAACTCTCAATAGTATATGATAATTAAAACATAAAAAACAGAATAAACCAGGTAATTGAAAACTACAAGAAAGATCAATTCACATATAAAATAGAGCTATAAGAATAACAATTATTCAGCAGAAACATAAAAAGCCAGAAGAGCCTAAAAAGATACATTCCATGTTTGAAAAGACTACAATGGTCAACTGAGAGTATAATACCCAGAAAAACTATCAAGTGAAATTGAATTGAGATTAAAAAGAGTCCATGATAAAATTAGACTAATGAATTGTGTGATCTCAAAGCCAGCTCCACCATGGACAGTAGAATGAGTACTTCAATATAAAGAGAAGGATAAAAACAAAAAAAATGTCTCAGAGATAATAAATAAAGCAATGAGAACTTATCAGAAAAAAATCTAAATATATATAAATACATGCATATATGCATATGTATACACACATATATACATATATGTGTGTGTACATACATATATATACATACAGAGAGAGAGGAGAGAGGGATAATTGATCACAATGTGAACCTGGAACCCAGACATTAAATAAAATCAACCTTGGGTCAGGAGGNAGAGCCAACAATTAGTTGACAGAAATAATCATAGAGAATAAGAGGGAGTCTGGAAAATGGAAAGAGAAATGCATAGGAAGTAGTAAGGAGGTCTTTTAAGTACAGCGATCTTTTTTGGTATGGTGGAGTGAAAGTATGCTCCCTTTCTGAGATGCCAGTGAAAAGGGAAGGTCAACTTATTGCTCCTTGTCCTCTCTGAGCTTGAAGGTTTTCACCCTAGCCTCTACCTCCTGAGTCTTATTGATAAATAGATTGATAGAGATTTAGTTAAAAACTACATTTGGTGGCAGTGGCAGGAGACAGATCTGGTGGGACATAAAAGTCTCTCCTGGCCACTGCCTAAGAAGTGGGCCAGTAATTGCAGAGCTGCCATTAATACTGAAACAGCAGTAAATTCAGGTCCAGCTGCTNTGCTGATGGAAAAACAACATTTTGGCACTACAGCATGTGGTATAAACACACAGCCACTCCTGCCACTACCACCACACCTAGGGATTCTGGAAAGCAGGCTAATGCTCGGCAGATGGAGCCCAAGCTTGTCAATGGCCCTGTTGCTTCAGACAAACTGAGAAGTCAAAAGATTCCTTGAGACACCTGAGAAGTCCTTAAGGAGAGAGTTAAATAATACTAAAAAGAAAAATATTTCCCATGATAGGAATGGGAAATATCATGATGCAAGGAGTTAGGAATTTGTATAGTGTTACTATGAGTGGCTTAAAAATAGAAAAAATAAATGAGGGAATAAACGACTTAGCTGGGATTGACATAATGTCAATTATTGACATAATGTTGATTAATATTGATAATTATTATCAGTTTGGTAATTCATATTTTATCCTTAAAAAGTGGTTTGATAACTAGGCCAAATATGGAAATTTGACTGATGAGATACAAGCTTTAGAAAAACTTACTACTGATAAGATACAATCTTTAGACTTGCTAAAAAAAAGTAAGAAAAATTTGACTGATAAGATATCAGCCTTAGAAGAAATTACTATTGATAAGATAAAAGCTTAGAAAGACTTACTAATGAAAATAAGAAAAAAAATGACTATTAAGATAAAGCCTTAGAAAAATCTACTAATGAAAATAAGAAAAATACTCAGACACAGACAGAGGAATTTACAAGGAACTACTGCACCACTACATGAGCAAACTGAAGAGGGGCAGCTCAAGGCTATTAGAAAACCAACCATAATTTATACAGTTACTATACAAGAATGACCAGCAGATAATAGGCAGTCCCAAAGGCTATATAGAAGTTAAATGGAATCCTATAGAAATATTATATTTGAGGAGATTTNAGTAANTGGTCATTTCATATGGTATACATTCACCCTATGTGAAGCAGGTATTAAATTCCTGGAAAAATCAGAATAGAATTATGCCCCAAGACTAGAAAGATTAAGCTACAACAAGTTGGAAGCTGGTGCTCAGTTAAAAAGGTGAACATGGTGCACAGAGGAAGCTAGGGACATAAAACAATGAAAAAGGGCTAGAGGCATCAATATTTTCCAAGATCAGCTTCTAGGTGAAGGCAAATATGCTGAGTTGCAAAGACAGTTTTAATTTGATGATTACACCTTGACCCAATGTACTTTAGCAGGCTTAAATGCTTGGGAGAAGGTTGAAGAATAAGAAAATAGGTCTGAGTCATTTATTAAAATTACACAAGGCCTAAAAGAAGCCTTCATTAATTTTTTTAGAAAGATTCACTTCAGCTATAAATAGTGTCAAATCCAGAGTATAAGCAATTTTGCAACTCTGTGGGCTTGGTTCTGGGTTTGGGCACCAAAATATAAGCAACTCTGTTGCAACTCTTGGAGTTTGCTTGGGGTTCCTAGGACAGCTGACAGCTGGAGCTGCAAAGAGACAATTTAGCCTTGAAGGGTGAGGTATCCCAGACACCTCGAGCTGCTTAGAACAGCTCTGATGGCTGAAGCTGCAAAGAGACAACTCAGCCCTTGAAGTGAAGTTATTCTGACNGCTCGGGAGAGTCAGGCCTGGAACTGCTTCAGCAAGGAAGGGTATCCTGACTGTTCAAGAGAGTCAGACCTGGATTTGCCAGGTCAGCTCTTCAGGGAAGGATATCCTGACTGTTTGGGAGAGTCAGGCTATACCTGGTGTGTTGGGGGGGATGGTCTCCCCACAGGATATAGCATACCTGCTTCTCTCCTGGAGAGCTGCTACAGCTGAGCTTTGCTCAGGCCCCACTTAAGGGTACTTCCTAGCAGAGCTCTGCTTCTCTGTCCTAAGGAGTTACTTTTTGCTTCAGTCTGCAAAAGGGGAAACCCATAAAAAATGTAGCAATCTCCTCTGCCACCAGAGCAAAGTGTTACTTTTTCAGCTCTCCTTTGCTCAGTCCACTGTGGGACATCTTAGCAAAGTTCTTCTGTGTGCCAGTGAATGAAGTTCTTCACACCCAAGACTCTTTTGAAAAAGATTTATTTGGGAAGGAGTCTAGGAGAGTAGATGCCTCTACCAGGGTGGAGAGAACAGCTCACAACTGACCAGACAGGGCAGTTTACATAGGATGTCTTGGGGGCGGACTCAATAGGGATTGGCTAGTTTATTTTTTCTGCCCAGGGATTGGTCAGTTTTGTGGGCTAGAGTCAGAGATGTCCCTGATTTCAGAGCCAAACTACGTTTCTTTCACTGGCCTTTTTTGACTTTTTGAAACTAATTCTCAGGCCAGGGCACATATCTTTCACTGACTCTGATTTTAGGAACCACGAATGTTACTTTGGTACTGGTTTCAGAGTCAGGGCATGTTTCCTTGGTTCTGGGTTTGAGAATAAANTGTTCATTTCTCTGGCTCAGGTCCCAAACCCAGGCTGTGTTTCTTTCCTGGTCCTGGGCTCTAGGGCCAGAGTGCTCCTTTCCTCATCTGTGATTGGTTGGTTTCACAAGTCAGTTGGCCAGGAGCAGCTACTTTCCTGCTGTGATTGGTTGGTTTCACAATTCAGTTGGCCAGGGCAGATGGCTCTGATGTTAGCTTAACTGTGTTTCCTTCACTGGCCTTACTTATATTTTAGATACTAATTCTAAGGCCAGGCCACATATCTTTCACTGGCTCTGATTCTAGGGACCAAGGGTGTTGCTATGGTACTGGTTTCAGAGTCAGGGCATGTTTCTTTGGTTCTGGGTTTGGGAATAAAGTATTCATTTCTCTGGCTCAGGTCCCAAGCCCGGATTGTGTTTCTTTCTGCTCTGATCTGAGCCATCTTTCCTTAGTTCTGGGCTCCAGAGTCAGGATGGGTTTCTTTAGCTAGCCCCTTTTCCCTACAGAGAGTCAGATGAATATTAATTAAATCTTTGTCTTTGGAAAATGATAATTCAGAGTGCAAAAGGATGATTATATCTTTCAAGACTAGATCAGCATCAATAGATAAATTGATTAGAAATACAGCAGATATTTGATCTCACCCTTCTGATGCTGCTTTGATAGGAGAAGTGATTTCTAGAAATTTTAAGAAGAATCAAAATGCCAGATGTTTTAAACAAGGTCATTTGAAAAGGGATTATAGGCAAGGTTTTCCTAGAAACAATGTTTTTTTTCTAGAGATAATCAAAACAAAAGGCCCCAGCCTTCTGGAATATGCAGAAGATGTAGCAAAGTCCAGCATTGGACTAATGAATGCAGATCAACAAGGGACAGGAAAGGTAACCCTTTGAAATTTGGAAATNCCTTAGGGAGCCTCCAGCAGGTACTTATATCAAATCTGGTTCAATCATTCCCTGTCAGCATCAGAGCAATACATACACAGAGAAGTTAAAAGACTTAATGCTTGCTGTTAAAAACCATACTGTTCTAGACATGATCAAGGGTAGAACAGCTTCAGTACACAAAACACAAAGTTCAGGAGAGACCAGAAAACAAGTATTTTGACAAACTGCTGTAAGTGATCAGAGACCAAAGCTAAATGTGTAAATAAATGACATTGCAATTGAAGGTTTAGTAAACACAGGAGCAGATATAACAATAATTTTTCCAAACTCTTTGCATCTAGATAAGCTTCTTCAATGGGTAAATGTTCAACTTTTAGGGATTGGAACTTTATCTCAGGTTAAATAAAGTGCAAGGTGGGTTGAGCATACAGAGCCAGAAGGACACATAAAAAAATTAAAATCATATGTGGCTAATATAGCTATGAATTTATTGGGATGTGATTTGTTGCAGCAATGGAAACACATATTAACATTCCTCCATTTGCAGAATCAAACACTAAAATAAAGAGTACTTATGAGAAGAATATTAAAAGGTATTAACAAGAACAGTACTAAACTATTCAGGTTGTACATAAGTAGGATACAACAACTGTTGGTCTTTCAAAGGTATCAACAGCCCTACCTTTAAAATGGTTAAATCATAACCTGTGTGGGTGTCACAATGTCCTTTGACATCAGAAAAATAACTGGCACTAGAAAGGCTAGTATAGGAGCAGCTAAATGCTCAACATATTAAAGAATCACCCAGTCTTTGGAATTCTTCTCTGTTTGTTATTTAAAAAAAAAAGCAATCTGGAAAATGGAGATTGGTAATGGGCTCTTTACAGCCTGGAATTCCCTTGCCTTCCTTATTACCTAAAGGATGGTGTATTATAGTTATTGATTTAAAAGACGGCTTTTTTTACTATACCTTTACAAATACATGATAGAGAAAAATTTGCCTTCAGTGCCTACATTTAACAATTCCCAGCCTGTTAAAAGGTACCACTAGAGACCAATAACAGAGGAGCACCCCATGGTGCTGAACTGACCCCCCTGGAGACTTGAGACAGTTTTTTGGCTTGAAGCATCTGAGGGCCCCCAGGCAGTAGGATCAGGATCTGTCCCTGGCACAGGGGCTGACATTTTTGAGCCCAGTGCCCGAGGTGAGACACCTGCCACAGTCTTGTTGCAGGGAGGAGGGGCTTGCCCTGCCTTGGCTGAGAGGGGCAGAATCTGGGGACTCACCAAGGGACACTTTGTTTTGGAAGAGGTGGGAATGGGGGAGTGGGTTGAGGGAGGGAGTTGGCAGGGCAGGAAGAGGGAGGAGAGGGGAAACTGGTGGGGTGGGAGGAGGGAGGAGAGGGGGATCTGAGGTTGGTATGCAAAAGGAGTGGAAGATCTTTTTAATGTAAAAATAAATAAATATTAAAATAAAAAAAAGGTACCACTAGAAAATTCATCCACAAAGAATGTTGAAAGCCCCATTTGTGTTAATATTCTATACGACAGTCATTAGAAATAATTTGTAAACAGTTTCCTCAATTTATAATTTATCATTATATGGATGATATCTTCCTGGNTGATGAAGAAAATGAAGTAAAGAGAATTTTGCCTCGTTGAGGATTACAAATAACTCCTGAAGAACTGTAAAGAGGATATTTTNTTAATTATTTACTATATAAAGTAGGTTTACAGAGAATTCAACCACAGAAAATACAAATCAGGAGAGATCAATGACACATTCTTAATGATTTTCAAAATTTGCTGGGAGATCTTAACTAGCTATGGCCCACAAATGAATTAACTATTCAAGAGATATGTAATTTAGTTCAAATCTTACAAGGTGATAAGGTCTTAAATTGTTCAAGAAAATTATCAGCTGAGGATTAGAGAGAATTGGCTCTAGAACAGAAATGACAGGATGCATATGTGGATTGATTAGATCTAGAGCTTGATTTTTATCCTAGCCATTCTATCTTCTACTCATATTCTTATAGGAATTATGAAGACANAAGATAATATATTAAAATGGATCTGTTTAGCTCAGAATGATATTTAAAAATTAAAGACCTATGTTGAAAAGGTTTCTGAATTGATTCTGAAAAGAAAATTGAGACTTTGTCAATTAACAGGAATAGACCCAGCAGAAATTATGGTACCATTTACTAATGCTGAAGTTGCCTCATTATGGGCAGAAAATGAACATTGGCAAGGAACTTGCAGTAATTTTTTGAAAGAGATTAGCAACAAATATTACAAACATAAGAGATTTCACTTTATAAAAAGAACTAATTGGGTTATCCCTCATATAATAAAAGGAACACAAATTTCTGGAGCCCCTTACATTCTGTAGTGATGCAAATAAACCGTGAAAGGTAGATTAGATTCTAAGTTAAGAAAAATAAATAAAATGGCTCCAAGTCCTTATGATTCAGTTCAAAAATCTCTATTCTCATGGTATTATTTAATTTTCCANAACCTTTTAATACAATTACTGACTCTCATTATGCAGAAAGAGTTGTTTTACATATTGAAGCTACTGAACTTATTCTAGATGATTCAGAATTAACTTTGTTATGTATTCAATTACAAGTAAACAGAAATAGAAATCATCCATTG
>LZPO01067669.1:0-2500 GCA_001675575.1 Neotoma lepida
AGCTGAAAGTACTCAGCTCTACATATTAACTTGCCAATACTAGAAGCCACATGTGACTAGAGAGGTCAAGGGCCACACTAGAATCTTTTGACCCCTAGAACTATCCATTTCAGTCTCCAGGCAAAGCTCTGTAGGATATCATTTTACATAGATATATCAATTATATTCTTCAAGTTCAGCATTCAATCTGCTTCGCTTGAAAGAAGACAGGTGTTCATCCTTAAGGCAAATGAAACTCCAAGTGTGTTAGCTGTAACTACCCACAGTTATAATGGACAAACAACTGTCCATTCATCTTTTCTGAAAGAGCTATGTTATGTTTATTCTCTTCTTCACAAGAACGGTATGCATATGTCACTGTTGCAACATCTTAGGAGCAACAGTGCGATGAGGTCATGACAACCAATCAGAAGTCACTAGTGAAGCGTTAAAGTAAACATAGCTGTTGGAGCTGTAGCTCTGCTTGGAAAATGTCCCGTCCATTATTTCAGCGATTTTCTCAAGACGTGACCTGGCACTGAAATGCCTGAAATGTCACTTGACTCCCTTTTGTGCTTCTCAAGATGCATTAAGGTAACTGCACCCTCCAAATATTTTATAAAATATTCATCAGGATTATCCTTCAATTGGCAGTTTCATGAATTTTCATGCTGTATACGTGATATAAAATAACTGTAATATGGACCAACATAGATTATCCCAGATAAGTCTCCTACTTCAAATAGATCATCAAGTTAGTCAGTGAAAGAAAACATGCCATAAAAAGTTTTCAGAGGACCACCTGTTGTCTATTATTTTTACATAGCACTTACTCATAAATCATAACACAGGGTAATTAATCAAGCTGTCAAAGAGAAGGTCAAAGGTTATATGGTAGAGTCAGAAGGTCACGCATGGGCTGATAGAGGTCAGGGTCACACTGCATTCCTCATTATCAAGTTGGGATGAGAGACGGCCAAGCAAACAAAAGTGAAAGCAGATGGAGAAGTGAGAGGAGGAGAAAAGAGAGAGATTGTAGAACTGAAAGAAGACTGTCAATTGCCTTCAAATGGATGATGCGAAAAAATAGAGAAATGTGCTTAAAAGAGTCCAAGAACATAAAGCAGCTACAGTTTCATCAACTTACTAACTGAATATAACTTTTCTTGGTCATTTTATTAATACATACTAAGCATTATCACAGATACATGTTTGCACTCACTATCTCTCTTTTAGCTTGTATGGTCAAGATTAATTAGAGTGAATTAAGAGTTGCAAAGATGAAGAATGATTTTCAAAAAGAAAAAAAAAGTCACAATGAGAAGCTTTTCTCTTCCCTTTAATATGGTTTTAAGGTCATAACAAATTCAAATAGTTTTAAGCCACAGGACAGATAATTTCTTCAGCACAATACAAAGATATCCACAAACATAAATGCGTCATAAAAGTCATTTTGAATAACAAAACAGTTATAAAATATTCTATTATTACAGTGCTCTGAATTAGATGCAGAACAGTGTACAAAATTAGCTGTCACCCTTTGCTCAAAATCTTTGTTAATCTCATTTTGAATGTTTGCAGCTTTATCAACACATGCATCAATGTCAGCTCCTTGGTTACTGAACCGCTGTACTTGGAAGGAGATATAATTAAAATGTTTTGGCACAGAAAAGGTGAAATTGTATCTTCCCTTGTTCCCTTAGGAGTCTGTAAAACATGAAGGCTATATTGACAAACACACACCCTTGTCTCCAGTTCTGACATCTCAGGTCATTCAAGTTCTATTTTTAAAACTCACTTTGCTCTTACCCATAATATCACCTGCTCTGTTTCTAACTTTTCCCTGAAGGTTTAGGATACTAGGATGCTTAGACTTCATAGATATTTCTCATACTTGTCAATAATTGATCTATGGAAGCATTCCAAGAATCTACTACCACCACAAAATAAATAAAATTACCATTCATTATCAAGGACAGAAATAAGATTTAATGCTCTGGCTTTATGGGAATTTTCTGATGCTTTGCTGGCTATAAACAAAACAAACAGACACCCACTCTCTAACACATTGAATGAAAGCAAGAATGAGTTCTAACTGGTGACTGGTCGATGACAGATCCAAGTCCCTAAAGAGATCTCAGGAACCCTACAGACATATCTTTATTAAATGATCCAAAGCAGAGTTAGATCTTCAGATTTATAAGCTTTAATCTTCTGCATATTAGTTATGCTGTTATATTGTAGACCAATATTCTCCAATCTTCCTATTAAAATACATTATAACATAGATAAACATCAGCTATCACGCATTTTTGGTGGTACATTGTCTTTCAAACATTATTCTTTGACCCAACCAAACACTGCATAAAGACATGCTTAAGACGATGATAAAACCTGCTTAAGGACTAGTGTATACAAATTACTCTATCTTAAAATATACTATTTTCTCCTTTTCCTTCCAATTAAAGTATCACGTTTCAGATAATTTCATTGCTCAGGAATATATTGCACTTTCCTTGCC
>LZPO01067669.1:7500-22687 GCA_001675575.1 Neotoma lepida
TTCAGTTTATGTGACTTAGGATCTGCATAGACAAACACACTATAGCACATAATCTTGTGCACAGATTCATGTCTGCTGCTGTGCTGCCAATTTTCAAAGAAATTACTTCTTAGCTAAATTATTTTCATAGACTACTTTAAAATACATCTGTTGTATAAAGTTGAAATACATCCTTTAAACAAGTATCTGATGTTATCATGCATATGCCTGTTTAAATGTCATTATTCTTTATGAATACAATTATAAACACAATTTACTAATTTATCTCTATTATTATGTAATTAGAACACAATAGAAACGAGTTTATTTACATAAAGAACTATGTTAGGATTGTCTAAAGAATGCATAGCTTTTTAAGTCCCATATTAATTTTTACTAACCCTAAATGCTTCTGTCATTTCTTTATGGCTTTTTTTTAAACATTAAAAATAGAAAGAAGTGCCCAAACATTTCAGAGCTTCCAGTAATATAGTGAAATGTCTCTCATCTCCTCTGTACACAGCGAAATGCCCACTGAATGCAAAGTGAAGGAGGGTGAATTCTCCAGGTTCTGGGTCTATCCTTGATCTGAGCAAATATAGCAGAGCACATGTTATTTATGCATTCATTTATCTTTTCATCAAGAGTGGCTTATGTGGTCTTTACTGACTCTGGTTTCTCATCATCATCACAGATCAGCATCTGCATTGTGTGCACTTGTAACAGGGATAATGGATCTCACTTACAATACCTACAAACTCAGCTGAGAGCCGTGCAAAGCAAATGGCCATAAATGCACCCATCCTGGCCCAAGTCCTGATGAATAAAAATGAAGATCTTGTCAAATAATAAAGTGACAGGTTAATTTACAGCATGGAATAGTGTGAACAGGAAAAGCACTGCTTTCCCAATCTGTATGAACGGTGCCACCTATCTGCAGATTAGAAGAAAGCTTCAGAAAGCCTAATTCAAAAATCAGGATAAATACATGTGATGTTGCTTAGTTTTGTAAATATCACAGGAATGGAATTGATGATAAAGGCAAATGTGAGATTAGACACACACAGTTGCTTTCGAACCAAAAAAACAGGATTCCCCACAAAGGGCCGCTGTATCAAACAGTAATAAAGAGCCTCAAGCAGTTGTCTGTGCTCACGCCAGTTTTCATGCTTTAATTCAGCTGCCCTGTGGTTCTCAGCTTTGACACTGAGATCTGCACGGCCACCAGAGATAATTATTTCAACCTTCAGGCCATCAGGCATTCATTTTTGATCATGGCTATGTAAGAGATATTTTCTGCTTTCCAAGTCTTCCAAGTGGATTTCAATAGAGGAGCAAAAAGGAAGAACAAAACCCATGACACTCTGCATTACAGAAGTGCAAACTGTCGGTTATCTACACAATTGTTTCCTTATACCTATCTAGAAGTCTTACTCTGCCAAAATCTAAATATAGAAGGAACTATTAATGCATGTATTCTGATATCAAGGGCATAAAGTCTATTTAAATATTTGTGCTAAAATACACATTTTGTGTAATTTGATGGCAACACAGATATAACAACATAAAATCCATAAACTAAAAAAATTATAATACAATGTGCTTTATAAAAAACTAGAACCACAAATGTCATTCATAAAAGTATGTCACAGAAGCCACAGAACAAATAGGATAACTTTCTGAAAAACAGTTTACATTTCTCTCCCTGGAACACATGGAGAAGCAATAACGCTGAAGAATGACAATAACATTTCAAGTACACTAGACATCCCAAATTTTGATAGGAGTTAGGTTTTCTTATTTATAGAATATTAATAAATAAAATGAGAAAGGTTGGAGTTTTAAACATGCCATTGACACAAGATAGAAAAGGAAGTTGTAAAAATAACAGAAATAGGATGTGTTATAATTTTCTCAATATCTTAAAGGATGAAAGTTTTCAGTTGTTAAATATAGTACCAATACTACACAACAAGAAATCTATGTCTGATAAAGCAGATGACTGAAGAAAATGTCTGATAAAGTAGATGACTGAAGAAGACATAATTATGGGTACCCTAAAACAGCTGTCTTTGACTTTATATAAAAAACAATGGACAGTGGGTATGGTGGCACACACCTTTAATCACTGTACTCAGATAGCAGAGCAGGGAGATCTCTGTGAGTCTGAAGCCAGCCTATTCTACATAGTGAATTCTAGGATAGTCAAGGCAACATCTAAAGACCCTGTCTCAGAAAACAAAAACAAAAAAGTAGTAGTCATAAATATCAAGAAAGAAGCAGAAAGTATACTACCATGTTAGATATGTGCCAAGGGCTTAAGAATATCTCTAATAATTCCATGAAAAAAAGAATGTCATTTTAAGAAACAGAGAAATGAAACTATGTTAACTACTATTTCAAACTCATTCAATGAGTTTTTAATTTTATCATTATCTTCAAACACAGAATCTTAATTACCCATGATTCTCAATGTAGAATGAGAAGGGAGGCTAACAGGTAGTGTCCTGAAGAATCTCATCCCCTCTCAGCCTGAATTGAATACAAATGTTGTGGGGTTTGTTTAGAAAGCAAAACAACAACAACAAGTCATCAGGAAGTATTAGCTTTCATATTCTACAGAATGTCAAGAAAACAAAATTCCAAAGGTTTTAGGACACCAGATCTTCAGTCTTCACATAACTAAAAGACTAACTCATTTAGTGTAAAAAAAAATACAAACAAAAAACAAGACATATTAGTTATTATTTTAATATNCAATATATATAACAATATACAGCCTCTCAAATGTCAACAGGCAGGAGTGCCCTTAATACACTAGCCCCTAAAGAAAAATTGTCTTCATTAAAAGCAGACAATTAAAGTTGACCACTGAGGTATGTATCGATAATCCCAGTACATATACTTGAGAGGCTAAAGCAGGAGGATTGGAAGTCTGGGATCAGCCTGGGTGACATGAAGAGATCCTGTTTAAAAAAAAAAAAATCTTTCAAAGACAAATTGGTCCCTAAGCTTTTCGTGACTCAGGCCATATCATGAGTAAAAACTACAAAATAAATACTTATTAATCAGTCAGCTGTGTTGAAATGCATTTTTCTCAGGTGGTGCATAGATAAGATACAGCAAAACATGACAGAAAAGGGATGAAAAACAAGAATTGGTGCACAGTTTATAGGAGAAAAAACATTTGTAATTTTTATTTTCCTAATCTCTCTTATTTCTGTACTCAATAAATTAACAGGTCAAATAGACTAATTGATTTGTTAAGACAGAATTATATAAAAAACTGTTTTATTAATTATTTTTGTGTGTACATGTGGATACCACAGCATACATGCAGAGATCAGAGGACACTTTGAAGGATCTGGGTCTCTCCTTCCACCATGTGGGTCCTATGGACTGGATTTAAGTCATTAGGCTTTGCAGCCAGCACCTTTACCAACTAAACCACTGTGATTCTTAGAATGAAAATGGCCCCCATAGGCTCCTAGGGAGTGGCACTGTTAGGAAGTGTGGCCTTGTTGGAGGAAGTGTGTCACCTGGGGGTGGGCTTTTAAGTGTTAGATGCTCAAACTAGGCCCAGTCTCTCTTCCTGCTGCCTGCTCATCTAGATGCATAGCTCTTGGCTCCTTCTGCCTGGACACCACCAAGCTTCTTCCTATGATGACAGTGGAATAAACATCTGAACTCGAAGCCAGCCCTAATTAATATTTTTATTTATAAGAGTTACTGTGGTCATTGCATCTCTTCACAACAAAAAACCCGAAGACAGCCATCTTGCTGGAACACACNCCTACACTTCCTACCCTCTGCTAATTTTTAGTATTTTTTTTCTTTTTTTTTTTTAAGATAAGGTATTATGAATTCTTGCTGACATGGGACTTGGTATGTAGACCAGGGTGGCCTCAGAATCCAAAGCAATCCTCTGTCTCAGCACCTTGAATACTGGGATTATAGGCTCTGTTACCACTCCTGACCTAATAATTCTCAATCTGAAAAGAGTAGTTGAGAATTATGGAACCCCACTCACAGGGTGGGTACTTAGGGCAGAAGACAAAGTACTATGTATATATTTGATATACATATGTATGTATACATATATGTATGGATTTATGTCTGTGTACAGGTTATTGTAAATACTTTTGTTTTTATTACCATGGCTTTGGGTCATTTTTCCTTATGATATTTTTGTCTGTGCACATTGCTTGTGTAAGAGCTCCCAGTTGGATAAATTGGGTTAAACCCGACCACTGTAAGCATGACTGTTTCAATTAGATGTAACACACCACCTCACCTACAGTACTTGGGCAGCTCATCATATGGATCTTTCTTCCCATGTCTTCTTTCATTTTACATACTTCTTTTTTCATATTCCGTTTTGGTTTTGGTTTTAGTTTCTATCTTAGTTTGGGTTTCTATTGCTGTGAAGAGACACCATGACCATGGCAACTCTTATAAAGGAAAACATTTAATTGGGGCTAGCTTACATTTTCAGAGGTTTAGTCGATTATTGTCATGGTGGGACATGGCATCATGCAGGCAGACATGGTGCTGGAGAAAGAGCTGAGAGTTCTACATCTTGATCCACAAGTAGCAAGGAGAGACTGTGCATGTCACTAGGTGTAGCTTGAGCATATAAGACCTCAAAGCCCACCCCACAATGACACACTTCCTCCAAAAAGGCCACACCTACTCCAAGAAGGCCACATCTCCTAATAGCACCATCCCTACAGGCCAAGCATTCAAACACATGAGTCTATGGGGACCATTCCTATTCAAACCACCACTGTTTGGTGATGAATGTCCTTAGTGGTGTGCAAACTGTAAACGGACAATGATCTTTACACGTAGTGTAAATAATATCAAAGAAATACATTTGGTAGTCTTCCTTCTTAGACAATACAGGAAGCTCTTAAGTAATTTCAACTACACATGACTAAAAATGATGAAAGCCACTGCATACTCATCAAGAATCCTAATACATAGCTTAGGAATGAAAACTCATAAACAATAACAACAGCTTGTATTTATTAAGTGCCCACATGATTGACACTTTAAGCACTTTGCATGCATTTTATCATTTAATCATTCCTAAAATCATGCAAGGGAAAGATACTGATGATAACTCTCTTTACCTTAGAGCTGTCAGTGGGAGCTCTATAGCAAACAGTGGGAGGACTGGGATCAGAGTCTTGTTGGTTCCAATACTGACTAATAGCGGATCTACATGATACTGTTTTTTTTTTGGGGGGGGGGCTGTAATAAGTGCTTCCTAATTTTAGTTATGATTTTTTTCTGCTTTTAAATGCCACACCATACACAGACTGGTAGTCCTTTTGGCTCTGTAATGATCATGTGTCACTCCTAGGGGTCAGTTATATTTCAAAAGGTATAATTAGAAATACCAGTATTCATTAGCTAAAAAAGCAACTCATTTGTCTGTCTTGAACATGTGCAGGCCCTGTGCAGCTGTCACAGTCTCTGGGTTCATAGGTACTTTAGCCCTATTGTATCTGGAAGACAGTTTTTCCTTGGAGTCATCCACCACCTCCAGAGCTACAATCTTTTTGCCTCCTCTGCATCAGTAGAAGATCTGAAGAAGTGATGCAAAGTCCCACACTTAGTCAAGAAGCTAAAATGGGAAGACAAATTTTCTCCAATGGAGTGTCACTGGGTTTATCAACCACACTCCAGGTTAGGTCCCATTTCCAGGGGAAGCTGATCAAAGTAAAACAGCCTTCTAGATTTGTTGTTGCTGCTTTGGGCTTTTTGTTTGGTTCTGTTTTGGCTTTCTTTTTTTTCCCTTTCCTTATTGATTTTTTATTTTAATTTTTGTGGTATTTTTGTTTGTTAAAGTGAGAGTAATAAGTTAGGTGGATAGGGAGGTGCAGGGAATCTGGAAGAAGTTTGCGGTTGGGTAAACATTTATCAAAACCTATTGTCTGGAAAACATTTTACATAAAAAAGCAGTTCATTGCAAACAATCCGTCCCCACAGGACCACTGGCTGAAATGTAAGCTTCCATTAAGGATGGATATATTTGGAAATTCAGTCTTTCTTTAGCAAGGCTCTACCTAGAAGAAGAAAAACTTCATGCTGAAACTGCTTTTGGTCCCTTGGTCACTCCCCTGTCTTCATGGAAGGAACAAGAGTGAGGGTTCAGACTTCCACATAAGCATTTTGGCTATTTAGCCTTGCTTTTCTACACTGCATCTGAAGATGGCTCACTACTACAGGCACAACAAGTGGTTTTTTGTTTTTTGTTTTTTTTNGCTTTTACTTTTCACTGAAGCAAAAAACAAAAAGTAAAGGTATCAATTAGGGGACAGAGTTGTCTAACCAATCACCTGCAGAAATCACTACAAAGTTATGTAACAGTGTACTAAATTGCTTCTTCTGCAAGTTTCATTTTGAGTTCAAGAACTGCAGTATACACTGTGATTTTGGATAGTTTCATTACATTATTATTACTAGGTTAAATAGAAAAAGGCCACTAAACATAATCTTAATGATACAGGCATAATTCTTGACTTTCTAATGAAATACACAAATACAAGAAGACATCTTTTAAAAGACTAAGCAGAAACATTTTCTGTATTCAGTATATACTGTTTAGATATATGAGTTGGCTCTAATAGAAAGAAACTATTCCAGTGAGAAAATAGGTATTGGCAAAAGGATAATGTGATTACTTTAATGAATGCAAGGTAGCTGGTGATAGATACTTAGTGATTTGAATAACAAACCAATATAAACATCTTTGCTATAGATCCATTCATTCATCAATTAATCAAGTAATTTTCTGAATCAGTATATGGATGAGCTTGAAAGAAACACAATTATGAGTATTATTTTGTAATAAAAATACTGTTTTGTGCCCTCTAACTTGACAAAAAGCACGTTGTGTGGATAAAGTCTAATGTAGTTTAAGATGAAAAACAAAAGATAAACAAGGAATACCTTTAAAAATAAGACTGCAGTATATACTCGTACTGTAACATAAATAGTAACTAAGATTCTGAAGGTTACACCATCAACCACTGGAAAAAAAAAGAGTGAAATAACAAATTTTAAACCTAGAAATGTAGATAACAACATTCATGTATGCTTACCAGATGCAGAAGTAAAATAAAGCAGTAAAAATAGAAGTGAAATTCAGCAACAATAAATACAATTAAATTCTGTCCTTAAAAGTTGGTTTTAATAGTAAAGTCTTTGAGAGATGTAGCCTACTTGGGTGAATGCTTTTTCAGCATATGAGAGACCCTGGGTTGATCCCAAGCACCACAAAAATTGGGCATAGTACCACTTCACCATACGCTCAGAACTCATGAGGTAGAAACAGAGGGATCAAAAGCACAAGGTCATCCTAGGCTATGTAGTGAGGCTGAAGCCAGGCTGGGATATGCAAGGCCCTGTCTTAAAAATAAAAAGAAAATTCTAAACTTTGTTACAATACGTTAAAAAGAAAAGCTAGTAGGGGCCCATGAGCTAGAACAAATCTGAAAGGCTCCTCACTGAAGACTAGATTTCACGGTACTGGAAGGAGCCATGCAGCTTCCAAAGGAGAGAAGGAATCAAAAGACCTACCCAGCTTGACACCTATGAGCCACAACCCCAGCATGGCATAATAACCCTAAGGGTGCAATAGTGGTGTGCATATCTTGGCAGTACAAACAGCTCACTATTTGGACTTAAGGCATACTCAACAAGAGGGAAATCATTCCTGGAACTGGACATCTACCTAACTACGCTGGGCTAATGAAATCATGGGTTTTGAGGAGAACCTACAACCACTACTTTACTAAACCAGCATAATTGCTAACTGCATTCACAATATCTGTCATCATACCTACAGATAAGTGTAATTCTCACCCCTCATCAAGGAAATTTCTCTTTGCAATGGAAACTATTACAGAAAACCACAACCAATCAAAATGTAGAATTGTGTAGCCCAACATCAGTGGATAAATCTATAAAAACAACTTCCACAACTAAAGCTCAGGGAAAATTGTGGAAGAGGGAGCAGAAAGGTTGCAAGAGTCAGAGGATCAAGTAGTTTGCTGTGATCATGTCTCCTACTAATGTCAGAAGCTACATCTATAACATCTCACCAACATGACTGTCTAATGTGAGCTGAACAAGGACAACATCAATAGACATGCCAAAGTAGATGCAAGAAAGACCACAAAGCCTCAACCCGACGTAAAGAACTATAGGCAACTTAGGAATGCCAAAAATGGGAGAAACAGTCTTGGAGAAACAGCCTTCTTCAGGGAAGAACACACCAGCTGGTTATCCAATACAAAGTGATCAATGCTGAAAATATACATATAGTACATTAAACAAGCTGAGGAGGTTATATTTAGGAATATATACATATTCATATATATGTATGTAATAACAGTTAATGAAAAAAGAGGCATGAATTTGAAAAAGCAAAGAGGTATAAAGGGGGGTTTAGAGGGAGAAAAAGGAAGGAGGAAAAGAAATATTTTAATTTCAATCAAAGAATTAAAAAAAAAAGAAAAGGCAAGATCCTGGAAACCCAAGAAGACTGGAAGCATGAGCATGCAAAGCAGAGGAGAAAGTAAGGCAAACATTCGTGCTGCTCATGGCATCCCGACTATGCACACGGAGAGTAGATGACTGTGCAGGTAGACAGCAAGACAGCACAGCACAACAGAAGGGTGCTCCCCTGTGAAAACAGCCATCAAAGGACTTAATTTTATTCAAATCAATAAACCTCATGAACAATTACATTGTCCACTTATTAGCATGACATTTTCACAAAGACAGCTTATATAAAATATGTTTATAAATATACTTATAAAANTCTATACTGACTCAAAATTGAAAAATAAAGTTTTTAATTGTAATAGTCTTCTAGGATTTCACATATATTATCCATGATCAAGGACTTACTAGTTCTTTCATTGAAATGTTTGGGAGTTAAGTGTGCATAATATAAAGACCATAGTAGGAGTTCACTGCATTAGTCATTAGAAGATTGACANTTGACCGTTAACTTAAACATGATCACCCTATGATCATATANAACAATGGCTCTCAACCTCCCTAATGTTATGACCCTTTAATACAGTTCGTTGTGTGGTGGTGACCCTCAACCATAAAATTATTTTTGTGCTATTTCATAACTGTAATTTTGCTACTGTTATGAATCGTAATGTAAATATCTGTGTTTTCCGATGATCTTAGATGATCCCTGTGAAAGGGTCATCACATTTCACTGGGGTCATTACCCACAGGTTGAGAACTGCTGATATGTAAACGTATAACCTTTAGTACATTTATGAAAACAGCAGGACTTGCTTGCTACTTCCAGAAAGCAGTTATTACTATGGTGAAAACAACACTAGGATGAGCAAATTAAGGATGCTAGGAGCTCTTGCTTACTAAGAGTTAATGATTCTTGAAGAAAGAAAATACAAAGAATTAACANAATTAGTTAAGAGTGTTTTAAATCTTAACTTGGGTAGGTCTACAACAAGATTGGAAAAACAGTTTGGGAAGCATTTCATAGAAAAATGAAGCATCACAGTCAGCAAAACTTTAAATATAGTAGATAAAATAATCAATATAAGAGTTATGCATGTACTTATCATATTATAACATATATTAGGAATTCAATAAAATACTAACTTACTCTTTTATAGACACTTCTATTTTATTCCATGACAGAATATTCTAAGTAAATCATTGTCAAAACTATTCTTATAAGCCACAAAGATAATTACAATGGTAAAAGAAAGGCTATGCTAAATGTTATTTATTTTTTAAATCTAAATAAAGTCATACTCGTAACAGTTGCTTGGTTAAAACATTACTGTTGTGAAAAAGTATTTTCGTCAGATATTTGTTATTTAACTGGGAATTAGTAAAAAAAAAAGTTGAATAGTAAGTATGTAGATTATTTGTTCTATTCTATAAAGGGTAAATACAGCAGCCAGGGCTTGAGATAGGGTACAAAGAACGTTTCCATGGTTACATGCTTTCCCATATCAAATTAGACCAGAATTTGTGTACAAGAGGTTTGTTGACAGCCTACATAGGCCATAAAAAGAATGGAAGGCTAGGAGTTTAAAATCTAAATATATTCTGCAAAGTCTGTTGAGAAAACGTTGGGTGAAGAAAGCAGCATCGGGAAAGTAGCAGATTACTTAAGAGTTTCAGATGTCACTTCATAAAAGGAACAGTTTTTCTTTTAGCTGTGGCTTGGAGGAGTAGCTCCAAATGTATGATCAGTTAACCCTCACACACACACACACAAAGACACCTCAGTCCAGTGTCACCAAAGGTATTAAGAAGAGCCACTACTTGGCACACTTCAAGTGTCAGCTTCACCACCTGCCCAATTTTGCAGATGTCACACCATCACAATCAGACTCTAACATGGGCCTTCAAAAGCACAGTTTAAGGGCCATTCCCACATAAGTGTTGGCCAAGCAGAAGCTTTGTCATACTCCTGCCCCCATTATTCCTATAGCCATTTACCATGTGTCAACTCTCTTTAGCATACGTTAATAATACAAGTTGGGCTATATAACAACTCACAAACTATAACAAACAGGTTTTAAAAGTAAACTTCAGCAACTCTGGTGAAGTGTTCACATACAGATTTTTCCTTACAAATGAGAAAAGATATCTATATATTTGAGTAATTGCAAATTTTATGAACTGGTCCACAAAGGATTGGGACATTTGTTCACATCTCTGCATTTTTAACTGTAGANACCTGGGAGCAGAACATTCTTATATGATCACTGAAGTAAAATTTTCAACTAAAGCTGATAAAGTAGCAGGATTCTCTTTTGGTAGATAGCAATAAAAATAATGAAGGAAAACATTTTATATAATTAAAACAACTAGACAGTTATAAGAACTAAAATACATAGCCACCAAAAAAACAACACACATGACAGAAACCCAAATAATTTTGTGTTTTCTCAAAAATAGCTAACTAAAACTAGTTAATTCTCTGGTATGATTTTTTTTTTCAACAAAAATGAGGCCAAACTGCTGGTTTTCAGCTGAAAATGATGCAGAATGAAGTTGAATCATTTCTGGTGTACTGAACAAATAATCAGAAGAGTCAAATGATCAAATGGACTACTGGCAGCTAAATGGAAAATACTGTATTTATAGTACATATATTTCTAGTCAGACAGCAAATTTTGTGAAGCAAAACTTCATATGTAAATGTCAGTATTGTTATAAAACAAAAGTTGTGAAGCACACTTAACCAATCCTACTATCAACACAGTTTACTCCAGCCCTTACCAGAATGTGCTCAGTCCTCAGCAGCTTTTCTTCAAAGGACTTTCTTGATAAGGTTATTATCAATTTTTTAGTGTAAAAATAAGCCTCATTATAACATTTCATTCATGTGTATAATTGTATTTTGATCATACTCACCTCCTCCTTACTTCTTTCATCTGCCTCCCATTGTTCACTGGCCTCCTTCCTTGACCCAAAAAATCCTCTTCAGCTTTGTGTAGTGCATATAATATATATAAATATATATACAATCCATATATAATATATATACAACTATATATAATTAACACTAGATTTCGCATAACAGAAAACATGTAACATTTGTCTTTCTTTTGACTTTTGAGTAAGTGGCTCCAGAAAAAGTGGTCAGAATATGGGAAGGCACAAGTAGAAACATTTTAAAAACTTGTAACTCCTGACCAAGACTAAAGTTCCTCAAGAGGCAAGAAAAAAGCATGTGTAGGTGAGGACCTGACTTGATCAAGTAGCTAATGGAAATAATGGTTGATAAGTGTTATATCCATTCCTTTGTTAAGGCTCAGGGTAACTTACAGACTCTATGTGTGTATCAAGTACCACGTGAGCAAAAAGTATTCTCTAAAATGACTGCCTACTGGGGAACACATTTTACGCTTCAGTTAATGATGCTGGCCATCCTCGGTACATTTTAAGGAGACTTGCTTCAACTAGGAAGAAACTTCTGTATTCACAGGAAAACAGTTAATGAACATTATCTTTTCTGGTTATGTACTCTGCAGTGGAATGTGTGAATTCTGTGAAGTATTTTAGAGTTGTTCCTTAGACACCACAGAGAAAACATAACTAAAATTCAGGAATAAGGATGGGGATGTAGCTCAGTGGGAAGTGCTCTCCTAGGATATGAAAGACCCTGGGTTTTATCCCCAGAATGTGGGGGCAGAGGAGAGGGAGACAGGGGAGGCGAGGGGAGGGAAAGAAGGGAAGGGAGCAGAAGGGAGATAAGGCAGAGGAGAGGTGAGGATACAGAGCTCTAAAGTTTAGGGGCCAGGTGTTGAGACTGCTCTGTGGAATGAGTGCTTGCTATAAGCCTGAGACCTGAGTTCAGACCCCCAGAAACCAGGATCACTGAGTGTCCTTTGTAATCCCAGCACTCCCAAGGCAAGAAGGGAGGCAGAGACAGGAGAATCCCCAGTAGCTCAGGGACTAGCTAGCCTGGTGTATACAGTGGCAAGCCAGAAACTCGACCATAACCAAGGACAAATACATGCCCTCCATAAGCATTCCAGTTGTGTCCACACTTACCACATTCACGCACACACACACACACACACACACACACACACACACACACACACACACATTCACACACACAGAGAGAGATAGAGAGTTTAAAAATTAAATATATCAGTTTTTAAAATATAGAAATGAGAATGCTTAAATCTAAAAGCTTCTTTGTAAAGTTAAAACACATATATTTTCTCCTTACATCATAAAAATGAATAGATTTTGGATTGTACTGAAGTGTAGACACTTGAAAATGCACTGTTTCCTGCAGACACATATGAGAAAGAATCTTTATTCTCCAAATTTATCCTTTACCTCAAACTCATTTAGAGACAGAAAAGATGGCTGGGCACTGTGGCACACACCTTTGAACCCAGCACTCCAGAGGCAGAGGCAGGAAGATCTCTGTGAGTCTGAGGCCAGTCAGGGAGAAATATTGAGATTCTCTCTCAAAAATAAAAGTAAAAGACAAAACAAAAAAATAGAAGAAATGGAAAAGTTGAGGTTGCAAAACAAAAAGTTTAGGCATATTTCTAAAGGCGGAGAAGAGCATTTCTGGACCTCATGTAGAAAACCACGTACATGAAGGTAAATTCCTAATAGCCCTGACAATGAAGGAATAAACCTCTCAAATGAGGGAGGCTTAGACAGATACACAGGCCTAATAAATAGACCAGGTAAGAATAAAAAAATGAAAGGAACAAAATTGTATTTGACTCTTAATTCTAGTTCCACAGTTAATATTATGCCACTTAACACACATTAGTTCCTGGGTGTTTGTTTGTTTGGTTTGGTTTGGTTTAATTCAAGACAAGCTCTCATTATGTACCTAGGCTGGCTAAGAACTCTATATTCTCCTACCTTGGCCTCTCAGGTGCTGGATTACAAGTATGTACCACCATACCTCATTGCATTTTATTTCTGGAATCTTCACTCAGGTTCTGTCCTACAGAAAGTCTCTGTTCAAGCTCTATGGAAGGGAAGTACTTTGTGACCACTAAATTCAAGTATCTATTTTGGAATATGACAGTAAGAACAATACAGTAGAAAGTTTTTTTTACTCTTGATCTTTGCAATACATATCTCCACACACCAACACACAATGACTCTACAATGTAAAATAGAAGCAGAATATCAAGAAGGAACTAGAAGATGACCATGAAAGATGACTTATAATTTCACAAAGGGACCTACCAAGCAGAAAGGAGATAAAAAGTTACAGGTCCCAGTCTCCATTTATTCTAGGATGGCAATGTAGCTTACAGAGAGGCATACTGGCAAATGTGTATGTTACTGATATGCAAAGATAATTTCTAGCTAATGAAAAATGGAAAAGTTGGAGATGATGTTAGAACAAGTAAAAGTAGTGATATTTTTGAAAAATGTAAATATAGTTTAAATTAAATGTCTAGCATATACAGAAACAAATTTAAAAATAACTGTACTCTAGTTAGGTGGATCATCAACTTGAAAACAATTAAGTAATCTTTGACTCTAGATGAGATTTCTCTGCACAGAAAGGCTTCCCCTCCCCATAAGCCTAGTACTATGTTACACTGTAAGTTCCAATCTCATGGCCTATTAGTTTCTAAAAAATAACACCACTGCTTCTTTAAATTACTCTGAAATAAATTCATCTTCTTCCTTCTAGATCACAATAGAGTTAGTATGTATCTTCTACAGAATATTATGTATTTATTTAGCTACAAAACATGATAAATATATACAATATATGATAGCTATATATATATCTAAATAAACATAAAACACATTGATATTAGTTCCTAGATTTACTTTAAAATGTTGTGATTTTCCTAAATATTATATTCCTTACTGCTACTTTAGTCACCTGTTTTAAAAGACTATTAGTACTTTGTTTCTTTATGGTATTATTCATGCTAAGAGAAACTACTAAGAAGAAAAAACCCAAATCTTTACTATCAGCCAACACAGGAGCAAGCTACCCAGGAAAGTCTCTTCTGCTTTACATGTCCCTATTTCTTTCTTCAAAGGGGTGTGTTTGCCACCCAGTCAAAACAGCATTCACGGTAGAACCACGAAAACAAATACCCCATTCAACATTTCTATACAAAATTTGCGTATCTGCTTTTCTTCTCATTTTAAGCTGATAAAGCACTATTATTTTTCTTCATTATAAACATAAAGAGAAACAGCTATGAAGTGAGTGAAGGAGATAAACTGAATTAGGACTCTGAAGGTCTGGGTTCTCCTTCCACCTTCCCTTTGCCCTTACTGTCTATGCCATTTTAGGNAAACCTGATGAATACTCTTAAGTCTTAGTTTCTACATCTGTAAAATGGGGTTAATGGTAAGTGCTGCATTTTCTGCCTCAAATAACAGTAGAATATATGGTGACATTCTGTAAAAATGCTGATGACATAAATTCAACTCTAATAAGAGAAGAAAATATCAAAATTACAGGACGAAACATTTTTATATATGCTAATGTTGAATTAAAATTTCAGTGCCTTAAAATTATGTTCCTTATATTAAGATTTGCTTTAGCCTCTAATAACTGATAGGATAATCTGCTACTTCTGCTAACACCAAAAAGACTTTGCAAGTTTCTTAAGTGATGAGACAAAGAACTTCAGAAAGCCAGGAATGTGAGCAGACTTTGTTCAGG
>LZPO01067675.1:11874-22505 GCA_001675575.1 Neotoma lepida
GAACTATTTATTATGATGTTAAAAATAAGAATTACAGTGTCCACCGAATCGTACTAAATCTGTGATGAAGAGGACAGAGGATCACACACTCCAGTTCTTTAAGGTCTGTCCCTGAGACACATGCAGATGTTAAGGGTTGGTCTATTCACACTTAAACTGCACAACAGTGATAAGTAGACTGAGGGCTGGAAAAGAAACAAATGCTGCTGTATGTGCACACCAATGAATACACATGTATGAATGTCATTTCCGTATCATATGTGTACACACATGTACAAATACATCTGTGTGCTGTGACCTTCCTAGCAGACTGAAGGGCATTGTTTTTGAGTGTTGTCTCCCTTCCCCTGGAGAATTTGCTAAAACACACACTTCTGCACTGTCCCGAAACTCCCACTTTGTGCTNTTGGGTGTGACCCAGAATTCCCTTATGAAAGTCCCCAGATGTCGCCTCTGCCACTACTTCTGCTGCTACTGCCACTACTGCTGACTGAGGACACTGCAGGAGCCCTGTGGCTCCCTAAATAAGCATTCATTTGGGAGAAGTAAAGCCCTGGCATATGCCTGCATGTCCTTGAACTTGCAGCTCATCCTTGAAAGGGCATTGAGGTCCTCTTGGACTATCCCTGGGCCATAGCGTGTCTTTGAGTTGAAGCATAGAAGTCTGCTATCTGTCCTTCTCTTTCCTCTACAAGATGACANTATCTGAAGCTGTTCCAGTGTCCCTGTGAGGTATGGACATGTAGACTGAATTGTCAGCCTGGTCCCTTCCCCTTGATTATGTCCATTTCAGCTCTTTCCTGTGCTGTGGTCATCAAACAGAAAAACCTACAAGTGTGCAAGGATAAATATCTGTCTTTCCAGTTGGGTNTCCTCCAATGTTCAACTTGGCTTTCAAGGTCCCATTTCTGCAAAATTAAGTATTTTGCAAGGTATGCGGAGTGAGCTTTTCATCTCAGCTACCCTTTCCCCCATTCTAGAGTTTCACTCTGGTTCATTGAGGTTTCAGTTAAGAGTCCTTGCCCCTCCCTTTGTTTTCAGAGGGGACCCTCTGACCCTCTTAGCATCAGCCTGAGATTGGCAGTCCTTGGCTGCTTATGTACAANTTGTGAAATCGCCTTCTGAACTTGCACCACCTTTGTCTGGCAGGAATGCCCTGTGACTAAGGTGCAGTCATATTATAAAGCAAGAAACAACTCGGATAGCATCTATCTGACTCTGCTTGTCAAGTACTTAGATTTCAGTGTGTGGTCACTGGTGTGTGGTTGTACCAAAGCCATTGAAGACCTGGCTATGGGCCAAGTGCTCAGAGCTAGCCAGCCCTCTGTCCNTAGGACCAGAGGATTGGTGGCCCCAACTCTAGACTGGGGAGCGTGCCTTTCATAGCTTTCTCTTCACCCTGCTTAGACTTCATCTTCACTGACCAACCCTTTGACCCTCATTCGTTGCTTTCTAGCTTCTAAGAGATTCATGCACATTGTCCTTTAAAATGGAATTTGATGAGTTTGAGATAGTGTGTGTCTGGTTTCCCAAGTGTGTTTTCTTGACTATAAATAGTGATGTGCAGCACACCTTCCAGAAGATATCACATGTCTGACACTAACTTCAGGTCAGAGTTTCTTCCTTGTGTTTNAGATCATGCTAAAGCCTGACTAACGAGGTTACATTTCTTGACAACAGTTGGTCCATTTGGCTCCATCCCTTCCACAGATCTTTCACCTAGTGGCCCACCTCCTCTTTTGACTCTCCACATGTCCCACTGGATGCACTGAAGTAAAACCTCACTTAGATGAAAACATCTATGTCCNTACCAAGGAGGGCTGTCCAGGGCAAGAGCAGGGCCCACAGTAAAATCTTAGAGGAGAAAGTGAACAAGAGGAGGGTGTGGTTTGGAGGCTGGAATGAAGCTGTGCTACTCTGGGAGCAGATAGGCAAGCAACCTTGGTTTACCTTTTACCTGGAAAACTTGACAGTAGCAAGAAGGACCACATCCCTTTGCTGGCTCCTCAGCTTAACAGTGATGTTCGTGACCCCGATACATTTTGTAAGGTCTCCATTTGAACCTTGAACTGGAACTGATTCTGTAGGTCACTGGCATCTCTTGAATCTGCTCAAAGTAATTAGAGACAGTGAACATTTCAGGTCAGAGGACATTCTAGGAGAAACGACCTCTCATTACTCTGGCTTTGAGTTATCCCATAATTCCTGTTCTGACCCAGGGCTGATAGCAGAGTACTGTAGATTTGGTGGCTTAAGCAGATGTACACAGCTGCAGGTGGAGGCCGGAACCCTAATCAGGGACCGCCCCCCACCTCACTTGACCTCTTCCCTCCTGGTAGACTTGTGACCCTCAGTAGCTGCCCCCGCTTCCTTGTATATCTGTTTCCCTTCTTACAAGGACACCAGTTATGTTGGGCTGGGACCTACCTTTTAACTTGATCTCCTGTGGAAAGACCTCATCTTCATACGCAGCCATACCCTGAGGAACTAGGATTAAGATTTATATGTATGAATTCTGGGAAAACACAGTTCAACCTACAACAAAATCTCTGTTGAAGTAGGAGGAAGGAATTTTCATTTTCTAAGACGACCTATTAAAGATGTGGGTTTCTCTTTATTACTCAGTAACATTCACATGTGTAAATTTAGGTGTTTACGGTGTGTGTTTGTTTGTGTGTGTGTGTGTGTGCGCGCGCGCATGCTACCATGTATTTGTGGAAGTTAGGGGACAACTTTAGGGAGTCACTTCTCTCCCCCCACCATGTGGGTCCCAGTGAACAAACTCTGGTTTGTCAGGACTGTTGGCAAGTGCCTTTACCCTCAAGCCATCTCACTAGCCTATAAATTTACTTTTCAGTTCAGGCTAGAGATGAGCTTCCTGAGAGGGGTGAGGCAAATGTCTGCACATTGTCACCGCCTTGCCGCCCGAGGGCCTTTGACATGACACTGTCCTTCTATGGGCTTGTAACACTGTGTCTGAGTGGTTCGAATCTTCCCATACTTGATCTGAGCTCAGCTCCTTCGGGGTCAAAGCCCCTCTTCAGCCCAAAGTTAGTTCTTTTGTGCTCTCTAGTCCCTGTGTGCTGCTGCCTACATATGTGCCCTCCACAGGGAAAATGAGAATCAGTTTTACTACTTTAATATAAGCAGAACTCTGCTTATATACTTGTTTGGAAATACCAGCCTGCAGTCTGTGCACAGCAAGGCTCTCTTTCCCAATTCCCCTATTGAGATGACGTTGTGCTTTGAGACAGCCAGTTAAATTCATGGAAGTAACAGTTGTGTTTCAGGCCATGTCCTTGGTGGTAAAGGCTAAATGTTTCTGTGTTACACCAGGCGTGACACCTTGAATCTATACAGATCTACCTGTGTGTGTTAAACCGAGGCTTTCTGGAAGTAGAAAGTTCAGTGGGCTTGGCCTAGGGTGGAATGTGTAGGGCATTCATTCCTGTCATTTTTTTATGATTTTTTTTTAAATCTACCCATACCGGTTAAACAGATTTCTTGTGTGTAATGTTGTTCCTTCACTCAGAAAAAAATATTCCTACAGTGATAGAGTTCACTCAGAAATGGTGGCCTATGTGATGTAATTTTTTAAACATCTTTTCATCTTGAAGTCATTTGTTTAAGGAGAGCAGCTGTGTATTTCCTACCATTAAAATACATTTCCTATCTCTTCGCAGGGATCTTCGGTTCAACAGAATCAGAGAGATCCAGCCTGGGGCATTCAGGAGGCTGAGGAACTTGAACACACTGTAAGTTAGGACATTTAGTTGGTAGCCAGTAAGAGAAAAAGCAAAGCTGATTGTACTGTGTACCTGTAGGTAGATGTCAAGTGCTTTGGCCATCCTCTGATTGCACAGTTAGAGGGNATGAGTGATAGAAGCCAGGATAGTGGAGATATACCTGCCCTTTGTATGTAGTCCAGCACACCTGGACTTCCTGTAGGACTCACTCCCACTTGATACCTCCCTTTGCTGCCTGGGTTGGCCTCAGTGGATACTTGCCTTCACCTTTCCCCTATATGGCTGAGGAGGACAATCATCTCCTGAGCTCAGGCTGGCTGTAGACAGGGCTTTGGAGCCACTGAGTTATGCCACAGAGCTTTGATCTCCCAGGGCAACAAGGAGGCACCACAGACTCTAGGCTCTTTGAAGTACCTTGAACACAGCAAGAAGCTGTTCCTAGGGGTGTGGAAATAAGGAACCACTCAAGTCCTGAAGGACAGAGTGGGAGGTGGCTCTGTACAGCTCCTCATCCTGTGGAAGAATGGCAAACCTCAGAGGCATACATACTTCCTATACATTCAGTGTGTTAAACTGGCCCTTGGTCGTGCCAGAACAAGACTCTGAAAGGTAGTGGGCTAAAGATGCATATC
This sequence comes from Neotoma lepida, assembly GCA_001675575.1. NCBI lineage: Eukaryota > Metazoa > Chordata > Mammalia > Rodentia > Cricetidae > Neotoma > Neotoma lepida. The sequence goes on from LZPO01067675.1 coordinate 16,253, forward strand.
CCTGTGTCACAGAGAGAGGATTTACTTCTTTAATGCATACNACAGTGGCAGAGAGAGATAATCTGGTAACCATAGTAACTCAAGCTGGTCCCTGAGCTGGGATTTAAAGTCTGCTGGCAGTAAGGTCTGTATTTCATCATTTTCTGACCCTTCTGAGGCTATAGAGATAGTTCTCCTTAGTATAATTTGGAAGCATTTTTGTTTGTTTTACATGTTTATTGGCATTTTCTTCCATAGGCTTCTCAACAATAACCAGATCAAGAAGATTCCCAATGGTGCATTTGAGGACCTGGAAAACTTAAAATACCTGTAAGTTATGGGGCAGCTTTCTACCCCACAAACATATGCTGCCTGTCTTTAGAGCATTTACATGTAGAACCAAGGTGTGTCCTGTTTGTGAGTCACTGTAAAAACCCCATCCCAAATGGTTTTATTTTTAGGTGAGTGGAATTCCAAAACAAGCCGTCATCTGTATAAAATGATAGGTGATGTGGGCTGAGTGACATTTACATATGTACTGCCTTTGGCAGCTGTGGTCTGGGCACTATGACTTTNCAGAGTGGGAGGGGCAGTGTACACAGCTTACTTGGGCAGGCACAGCCTCCTGGGATATATGCACAGAGAAATGCATTTTGCAGATATGAGGTTTCAGCTGCTTTTTCAGCTATAAATGGGTTATGACGGTGAATTACTAATTTCTTTGGAGTGTCACTAATTCCTAGTAATATTTTCATCTTCCTGATTTTGCCTCTTCTTATTTTTATCTAGTTGTTTTTATATTTGAATAATCACTTTTATCATTTGAATCATCTCTTGCTTGTTGAAGTCAGCTCTGAAGTTTAGAAAATCATCACTCTTAAAAAAATAATGTTAAAAAGCCAGGAATGGTGTTTGTGAGTCTAGCACTTGAGAAGTTGAGGCAAAAGGACCACCTTGAGTTTAAGGATAGTCTGGGGTCACATAGGTATATCCTGTCTTGTACTGACTTAGTACCCTGCTCAAGCACTTACAGTAAATGGGAAGGATTGAGGAAAACATGGTGTTTCTATGGGTTGTGCCCAAAATGTGAATGATTCTTTTAGGACTTAGATGAATTCCCAAAGTGAGCCATTTTGTTGCCAGGGAAATCCATACCATATTGCATGTAAGCACCCTTTATTTAAGCTGATTTTTAAAACCAAATAGTTTTTTTCAGTGTTGATGTGTACTGGAAATCTGNTTTGATTTTAGATGTCAGTAGACCTCCCTACAGTTCTCTTTTCTGAAATATATTTTCCTCAGTGCAAGTGTATGAAAACCCTTTCCCCAGCTTCTTTGGCATAGAACGCTGACTTTTGGCGCCGATACTTGAAGTCAGGATGACAGGCTTTCTGCTCTTGAGCTTTGTTGTTGACTTCCTTGCTGTTGCTGTCCAAGTTCCACCAGGGAGCTTTGATTTCCTGGAAAGTGGATGGTATCAGCTGATGCCAGCATTGCTCTGTGTGCATCTGTATTTTTAACCATTTTGTGTTTCATTTTATTTTTGCATCTGAGAATACACTCAGTCTCAGGAAGTTTGGGGTACCATTTCCCACAATGTCTTTTAAATCACACTCGCTAGCCTTACCCTCTGACTGCTTCCCTTCCAAGCAGCCATTCTCTAGCTTCTTCTCTCCCTCCCACAGCTTAGAGTGGGGTCAGGACAGTAGGTCTCCTTAGAGATGGGTCACACCAGGAGACAGGCGGCTAGGACTGGAGCCTAATGTCTCCTGCAGCTTTGTACAGGTCCCGCTGGCTTCCTCCTCCAGTTCCCTGGGATCTCATTGGGAGAGTACTTTGATAATCACTATAATAATAGTATTTTAAATGTTTAAGAATATGTCTAGGGTCTGGAGAAATGACTCAGCTGTTAAGAGCACTAGCTGGTTTTCTAGAGGACCGGGATCCAATTCCCAGGACCCACATGGCAATTCACAACTGTCTGTAACTCCAGTTCCAGGGGATCTGATACCCTCTTACAGACATAGGTGCAGGAGAAACACCAATGCACATAAAATAAATAAATAAATATTAAAAAAGGAAAAAGAATATGTCTAAAATTTATTGATTATTTCAGCCTTGTGGATATTTGGTTAACACATATTTTTTGTTCTTTTGTTTTTTAACTTTGAGTAGTCCTTATTTTCTGGACCTCCATTACTTCTATTTAGGCACTGGCCACCTACTTCATTTCATTATTTCCCAATGTGAAATGGGTGCTTGAGATAGAGTTCACAGTACAGGATTGAATGTGTGAAATAATTATTAGAACGTCAACTGTTGTTTTATTCTTAAGGAAATACATTGTGTCCCAGTGTCTTCAATTTTATTTTTAAAGGTTTTGTTTTGTGGCACTGGGTATGGAAATCCAGAGATTTGCCCCTTGACCTCTGAGCTGCACCCCCAACCCCACCAGTGTCTNTATAAACACACATTCATATATATTAGTTGGATTTAATTANTTCACATACCCTTCAGAAGGACTCCATCTCTCTGCATCAGTAGAGGGCAACATTCTTTGGTATTTTGCTTTAAGAAGTAGACACAGGAGGCAGTGGTAACTCAGGCTTAAGGTTGACATGTACCAGACATTTCCTAAAAATCTTGTACATAGTTATTTAACGCAGTGATTCTGTCCATTTAAGAAACTGGAGTGCAGAAAGATTGAGTCTTTACTATAGGTACATGATTTCAAAGAGGATCAGTTTCTGACATGGGTTTGGTGTAGGTGCTGGGCTGTTGATGGGGACAGGCAGGTCCTGGATGGTTTGTGTTAAAGCTTGTGGTTCTTTGGGAGCCACTTTAGTGATTTTCACAGAGAGAAGAGGTGAGACCCTTTGAGAAGGTGCAGTCCCATGAAGTGGGGTCTTGCATAGACAACAGTGAATGCTGATCTTATCCTTGGGGTATGTTATATNAAGGCAAAGAATGCTGTCTGTTTTTTATTTTATTTCTTTTTTTCTTACACATCTTTTTGTTAGTTGCTATTCATGTTTTTCAATTTTTTCTTTTTTTATGTTTTCAGTGTTAGCACACAAAGGCCTGGGTTTTATTATGGCATCTTCATACATATCTGTCATTATGCTTTCTCATTTGTTCCCAGACCCCATTTCTCTCAGTGTGCCTCCTTTCCAGCTGGCTCCCTGCTTCCCTCAACCCTGACTTCTGCTTTATTATTACCTGTATTTATTACGCCCTCTACTTCCCACCTTCCTTAAGGTGTCCTTCTTTGCTCTCATGATAATCTTTCTAGTTTCATCATACAACACACACACACACACACACACACACTTGACGTGTGTTCATGGAAACAGGTAGTAATATTAGATGCTGAGCCATCAGCTTGAAATGTAAATTTCACCTGATAGGGAAATGTGGGAGAAGTTTGCCTTTGATTTGACCTCTGCCTGTACCACCAATGAAGACAACCCAATTATAATACAGGACCAGGCAGACCCACCAATCCCAGGGGGCAGGGGAGCCATNTCTTACAGTACCCTCCAGAGCCACCAAGGTGGCAGCTGAGGACTGGGTGATGAGGGGCAGTGCAGGCCTGGCATGTCCACATGTTGAGTGAGAAGTCACACTGAGGTAGCCCCAGCACACACACTGGGTGGCTCCTTCAGGAACTGTGGCTCTTCACAGTAGCAATCCTCACCCATNCTGAGTCAGGTTTCTCTGTAGAGGATCAGGGGTTTGGATTTGATCACTCTTCATGCAGCACAAAGGCAGACAAGGGAATCTATGGAAGAGTACTTGTATCATGTTCCCTCAAACCGTTGGAGGACCCTGAGTTAGGAACATCATGCAATGTTCTCTTGTCATGAAACAAGATTATTTGTTTTAATTTCGACCATTTAAAAAAAGTGTAATGTCCTTTCTTAGATTGTATGCCATTCCAAAACAGACCCTGTTGTACACGTAGTANACGTGGCTCTTGGAAAGGATTGCATGTGCTGTATAAGAAGGGGGCTCTGGGTGAGAAAGAAATTCAGGACACCTTCAGACCCCCTGTTTTTCCAGAGCTGTGCTGGTGTTTCTATTTAGTAGAAAGTGCTGGTTATGATCTTACAGTCAATGCCTTTTACATGTGTAGGGAAATTACTTTATCTTCCCCAGGCTTTGAAGCAGATGTCAGGACATCAGTAGACACAGTAGGAGAATCTGTGGACCACTTGCTTTTGAACCTTGAAGTATAAGCAACTATTGAGAGTGGCCTGGTACCTACAGTGTAATGTCTTGGTTGTACCCCCATGCAGTCATTGATTTTAAACTGTTCTCCGTGTGTCAACTCAGTACTTCCCACCTGGAGTTGAGAGCTCATGTGTATGCTAATACTCCTCCATGTTTCTTGTTTCAGCTATTTGTACAAGAATGAGATCCAGTCAATTGACAGGCAAGCATTTAAGGGACTTGCCTCTCTAGAGCAACTGTAAGTGTCCTCCATGCCATCTGCCTTATTGCCTCCCGTAGGGAGAGACGACTGATTGCATGATGCATGTCTGTACTTCCTGGGGTGCAGGGAGGATGTGCATGACGGGGAGAAGCAGCCGTGGGTGTTTTTCACCCACCTCTCCCACCTTGCTCCCCTGCGCCCACCCAAGAGCAGACATTGCTGTGTTTCTTCTATGCATCAGACCCTGGCCCTGCATTCACCCTTGCAGGAACAGGAACATAACTTGCTTTCCTGTCTAACAGTAAGAAATTTGGTGTTCATGGTGGTGGAGACACAGACATGCAAACAAGCACAAGCTAGATTGGCTATTGTGGTAGGAGTGTCCAGCACGGGACAGGATCTGTGTCCCTGGCCACATGATTTCAATCATGGTGTCATTGTTTTGGAAAACACAAGCCTTATCCCCTTGTAGTTCTAGTTAGTGGGTGTTGAGTGTGTCAAAGTGNCCTCTGTTTCTTGAGCCACATATGAACTTGTACTTTGTTATAAAATCAGTCATTGTGGGTTTTTTGGTTTTTGTTTCTTTTTTTTCAGGCATAAAATTCAAGTAAAGTTACGAAGGATTTTCTGGTTTATGTGTCTGGCTAGTGACCTTTCACTCAGTAAGCTGAGGCAATCCTTGTGGGATTGCAGGCTATCTTGGGTTTGCAATTTCATGCATGGAAAACAGCTGTTAGATGTACTGCAGGAGTAGCCTTGTACTCTAGTCCCATGGCTGTTCCTGTGTTACACTGGAGGACCGGCACAGCTGGGTCAGGGCAGCCACAGGCAGGGCCATGTGCTGCAGCAGCCCACATGGTGCACCTATATCCACATAGAGGCTTAATTATTCAGTAGGCAGGTCTAGGAGCCAGAAAGGGGCATGAGCATATTCTGAAGAGGTTTGTAAGGCCTTGCATAAATGGCTTCAGACAGATGAAACAAGGAAACTCTTGGAAATACCTAGAGACTTTGCAGATGTAGGAATTTACAAAGGGACACATTCTGTTTTCACAAAGTCATCATGGTGCTAACCTGGCAGTGAGTCCAGTGAAGGAGCCCAGCCAGGGGGGAATAAAGAGCAAGAGGACCTGAGTGGCTTCTGTGAAATAGCCAGTAGCTTTCTGGTGACAGGGAGCAGCATCCTAAGTGTGGGGATTTAAAAATAAAAAAACCCAGACTAGTGGAGACAGATTGTTGTTGCTGGGGTATGGCTTTCTTTCTAAGAACTGCATGCTGTAGTGAGACTAGGGGACACTGGACCCCTTGCAGGTGTGATCAGAGGAGCAGGTCAGTGTGCCAAAAAGGATTCAGGCCTCTAGGGCTCTGTCTGACGTTTGTGTTTGTGCAGAGTCTGTGACTGGGAAGAGAGTTCCTGCTGGCTCTGCCTCAGACTCTTCTTCCCTTACCTGCAGAAGATGCAGGTCCTTGCCACTCAGCAGGGACATTGAGAACCATGAGGCTGTGAAAGCCTGGATGGGGAGCTCTGGGGCAGCACTGGGATCTGCTTTGCATTTTCAAGTAGCTTTCAGGGGGCCTTTGTCATCCTTCTCAACACCACACACTGGACCAGAGTTAGCTGATTCAGCAATGGTGTTTACATGAGGAGTCACTCCCTGTCCTCCTTTTTCTCAGCCATCCAGAGAAGGGTGATGGTGCCCAGAATCTACCTGGAGTCCCAGCAGTCCAGAGTTTTGCAAACTCTGNAAGCCATTGTCCTTGGTGCTTCTTAGGGCAGGATGTTTGAGGCCCACTTGTCAAACTTCACTGCAGGCTCAAGGGCTTTGAACACAAACCATG
>LZPO01067677.1:0-10865 GCA_001675575.1 Neotoma lepida
TGGTGTAAAGCTCAGTGTCAGACAACTGGGACTCAATCTTCTGGGCTCCAAAGGGCTTGAGCAGCTCCACTTCTCTGGCTCTGGCATCCAAAGTACATATAGTATGTTTCATAGGCTCCCGATTGCTCCACTCCACAGCTGTCTTTGATGCTCATCATATTACTGGAATCTCCAAAATGCTGGTATCTCTGCAACAAAGGCTTGCATCTTCACCAACAGCCTCTCTCCAGCTCTCTTCGGGGACTCTGACCCTGTAATATGATGCTAAGTCTCAACTTCTCCCTACAACCTCTTCAGTCTTTGGGCCTTCTTTACGTGAGGTTGCACATTCACTAGTGGTCTCTCTTAGCTTCTTACNGTGCTAATCCCCAGCTACACTCCATATCTCTTTCATGGTTTGAAAACCAGTACCATCTGGGAGACTCTTACACGTAACCAAGTTTAGTGGCCAGCACAACAGCCTTGTCCCCCTCTGGACCATAGCTTCTGTGCTGACCCAGAGGAAACACTTCCCAGATTTTTGCCTTGATGATGTCGGTCTCTTTCAGTTTTTTGTTTGTTTTTTTGCTTGAGACAGGTTTTCTCTGTGTAACAGCCCTGGCTGTCCTGGAACTTGCTCTGTAGACCAGGGTGGCCTTGAATTCAGAGATCCCACCTGCCTCTGCCTCCCAAGGGCTGGGATTAAAGGCGTGTGCCACTATGCCCCGCTCAATGTTGGTCTCGTTCTACTCACAGCTGATTCTTTAGCTGCAGCTGGCCACTATCAACTGTCCCAGCAAAGCAAAGGTTTCACTTCANTGGTTCTGACCTCTTGTTAGTTGTAGCGGATTCTTCACCCCAAATGACCAAATGTACATTTCTTAATTCAAAATAACAAACGGCCCTGATAGTTTTTAAGGGACTCTTCAAACTTTCCTTTGAAACTTCATAAGCCAGGGCTCCATTGTCCATATTGCTCTCAATACTAATTTCTAAGTTCCCACAACAGCTTATTAACATACGAACACTCAATAGCTTTTCTATCACAGAGTTCCAAAGTCCTTCTATTATCCTCCCCAAAACATGGTCAGGTCTGTCACAGGAAAGAACCCATGGACCGCATACCAATTTCTGTATTATTTAGGGTTTCTACAGTAACTTGAAAAGGAAAGGGTTCATTTCACTTTACAACTCTCAGATCACAAACCATTACTGAGGGAAACCAGGGCAAGAACCTAGAAGCAAGAACTGAAGCAGAAGCCATGGCAGAATGCTGCTTACTGGCTTGTTCCTCATGGCTTGTCCAGCCTACTTTCTTATACAACCCCGACCAATTGCCCAGTGATGGCATCCCAAGTGGGTTGGTCACATTATCATTTATCAAGAAAATGCTCTTCAGGCCAACCTTACTTTTCAGTTAAGATTCCCTCATCCTAGATACATCTAGGTTTTTCTCAAGTTTACAAAAACAAACAACAACAACAACAACAACAACAACAGAAACCCAACCAGTACATGTAGGCAAAACACTCATACAAAACTAAAGTTATAACTTGTGGGGCTGGAGAAATGGCTCTTCTGTTAAAAGTATCTGCTGCTTAGCTTGATGAGCTCAATCTGATTCCTGGGAACCACATGGTAAGAGATAAACATTTCTACAGTTATCCTCTGATATCTCTCTCTCTCATAAAAGTTAAAAAAAAAACATAATTTGTGACTACTTATTGAAGTTAGTAATTTGTGAGGTATGAGTTTTCTCCCAAGATTCTGAGATTTCAGCTTTAAGATAACTATCTTAGTTTAATCAAGAAACCAATTAGGATAATTTCAGAATCTCAGAGAGGCCACAGAATAAATAAAGATGGCATTCTCCGTTAACTCTTCAATATTGATTCAAAGCAATCACTTTTAAGAAGCCGAATAACTCAGAATTCTCCAGGAAGTATATAGCATAGAAANATATACAACGTTCAAGTCAATGGTACCCACTGTATTAGCTGCTTTTCTGTTGCTGTGATAAAACACCATGACTAAGGCAACTTCTGTAAGGAAGAGGTTCTTCTTTTGACTTAGGGTTCCAGATGGATGAGTGTTCATTATGGTGGAGAGGAGTGACATTACATGACAGCCCTGGTGGTAGGTGCAGGAAGCTGAGAGCTTACATCTTTAATGGCAAGCAGGAAGCAGAGAAAATAAATTGGAAACGGTGTGAGGCTTTTACTCTAAAAACCTACTCCAAGTGAAGTATTTTCTCCAGCAAAGCTACGTTACCTAAACCTTCCCCAAGCAGCACCACCAACTGGGGACTAAGCGTTCAAATATCTGAGACTATGGGAGCACTTCTTGCTCAAACCACCATACTACATACAATGGGCTTACAAAGTCCCCTATGGGCTTACAGTCATATCATAATGCAAAAATTCATTTAGTCCAATTTTAAGTCAGACAGATTTCCAGTGTTTCAACATTATTTAAAAGTCTAACGTCTCTTATAAAACCTCAAGGGAATCTCTTAATTGTAACCCCTTGTAAAAATCAAAACACAAATTATATACTCNTGACATACACTGGCACAGAATATAATTACCATTCCAAAAGGGAGAAAAGGGGGCATAGTTAGGAAATACTGGACCAAAGCAAGACTGAAACCCAGCACGGACAACTTCAAATCCTGTAGCTCTATGTCTGATGTGTGGACTTTAATTTCAAAAGACTTAGATGTCTCTGCTCCTCCAGCTTTGCAGCCTTAACATACACCTCTGTTTAGGCTGGTTCTACTCCCTGTATGCAGCTCTCTCTGGCAAATATCCTATGGCTCTGGCATCTCTAACAGCTTGGGATCTTCACTCCAAATCAGACTTCATTTTCCGAGTTTCATGGAGGCTACATACTGCCTAGCCTCAGCAGCTCTCTAAAGCCAGGGAGGAAGAATCCATGATCCTTCACTCTTACATCCTTCATGCCTCTAAAGTCAGCACCCATGGACCCATTGCAAAGTTTGCTGCCAGCTTGGGATGGACCCTGGCCCTTTAATTACATTAAGCAGCAGAGCTTTTTAAAAGCAGAAAAGGCCTTAGGTGCTGGGAGCCGTAGAAATATGAAGTAGGAATTCAGCTGACTATGGCAAAAGCCAATCAATACCTGGAAGCCAAGGGTTTTCCAGAGGATAAAGCCAGGGCTTAAGGAGTCTTGGTGACACTGGCTTTTGAATATTAGCTGTTTCCTGCTTGGAATTTCTCATGTGCTACTGTAGCTTTTCCATCATTCATTGGGCACAATTTCCTCTATACAATTAAAGTATTTGTATAACTTTCTCCAACTGTACTAACAACAGACACAGTCAAGATCCCTAATTTCAGGCCTTTCTGTAATTATCGTCATTAGCAACATCTGGCCAGGACCTTCTCCGGATGAAAGTATCTTATTTGATACCTCCCAGACTTTCTAAGAACAGACTTAAGCATCCAGGCTATCTGTCTGAGAAGGCCTGGTGGATGTGCTAATTAAGCTTAACCTTCCCCTTTCCAAAGTCTTATCTCTAGTTTTAGATCTACCTTTAACTATTAACTCAGAGCTAAAGGTTTTCTACTTACAGGTACATCAAGCTGTGACTCAGGTCGCCTAGCCACCGAGTGCACTCCCCTACCCTGCCAGAAAATGGTGGCAGCAGAGATAGCTTGGACAGAGAAGGGGTCAAAGGAAAATAAGGCAGTTTTATTTTCACTAGTCACTGATAGACTCCTAACACTTTACCTAACCACTTCTAAGAATATAGTGTGAGCACATAAAATTCCCTTTCTCAGATCTATTAACCGAATTTAGCCCTTAGTTGATTCTATTCCCCATTAGTCACCTTTCTTTTGGGTTACTAATGATAGCTGACAATTACTGCTCTTCTGTGCAGATCTTATTGCCCCTCCCCTCAACCTTGGTGACCTTGCCTTAGCCAGAGCATTGCTATTGCCTGGGTATAGAACTGTAAACCTCAGAGACTTGAGAACTAGATTGGANGAGGACTAGAGGAATGAGATGGAAGATGAGGAAAAGCCAGGTGGGGAAGAACAAGATGAGGAAGAACAAGATGAGAAAGAAGGATATGGGAGAGGAGCTAAGATGGATGAGAACCTAGATGGGGCAGAACTAGATGAAGGAACTAAGATAGCACTTAGAGGGAACAGCAGAAAAATGTAGAGAGAATCAGACAAGAAAGGAGCTAGGCATGAAAGCAGAAAAGAAGCTGTGTAGACAGAGAACTGACTCAGAAGAATAAAGTAAACGGACTAAAGAGTTTCATGTATGTATATTCATTTCATATTGTCTAAGATTAGATTATCAGCTGGTTGCAGATTCTTCCACAGAGCCTGGGAGAAGGCTATTGAGGGGCTGGACCCCAATAGTCTTTTTACTTAGGCCCTCTTTCACAAGTCTGAAGCTTAGCTGGGTAGTCTTGCCTGAGGGCACCCTTCCCTTTACTGCAGGGCAGAGCTGGTCTCTCCTTAATGGCATTAATTTCCTTAACTCTCTCAGCACAAGCCTTGGCTGCATCATTAAGTTTCTTGGTTCACTTTAAGCTGTACATTTTGTATTTATTTCTGTCCTGCCTGCTATTATTAATCATAGATTTGCATAAGAATTATCAATAATAACAATGCCAGATTCAATATTACATTGCCTTGAAATTGTCAAGGCAATTGTCCATTACTTTAAATTTAGCTTCAGGCAAGTTGTTAGAACAACTTTTCTGCTGTGATAAAACACCATGATTAAAGCAGGTGGCAGGAACAAGAACCTGAGAGCTCACATGTTCCATGGCAAGTAGGAAGCAGAGCGCGCTGGAAATGGTATGCGGCTTTTAATCTCAAAGCTCACCCCAGTTACATACTTTCTCCAGCAAAGCTGCACCACATAAACTTCTTCAAACAGAACTGCCAACTGGAGACCAAATGTTAAAATATCTGAGAATCTTAGGGTCAATTTTCATTCAACCACTACACCCACCCTTCTTTGTTTTCTACATAAAGTTTTACTTCATGAATAAAAGATGAATAATGTATACAGAAAACCAGACTTTACTCTAATTACTTGGAAGGCATATTTATCTTTTGAGGATGGCAAGAATTTATGATACCCATTTTTTTTTTCTGTTCCACTTTGAAAAATAATTCACAAATAGCAATGGAAAAAATTTCCTGAATAATTTGAAAAACAAAAACAAAACTGCTTCAAATGAAGCAGCCCCAGTATACCTTGGCATCATTGTTACTGGTTTGTGCTATCTTTAATGTAGTACTGATGTTAAAAAATGATATCCTATGACATAAAATCCAGAATCAAAGACTCAATTTGATTTATTACATTGTACTTAGTTATCTAGAAGATACGCTTTGGGTATGTTTTTTTAGATAGGATCTTGCTATATACCCCAAGCTGGCCTATAACTTGGGATCCTCCCAATTGCTAATATTACAAGAATATACCATGATACCTGGATTGAATCGTTTGTCATAAATGATGAAATAGTTTTGGGATATAATTACATACTAAATCATAGCAAAATGAAATATATAAAATATATATTCTTAGTAAGTATAAATATGTATACTTATTAAGTTAGACTTTTAAGCAAATTTTTGCCCTAAAATGGAAGCTTTTAGAATTATATTATTTCTTCTTCTAAGACAGTCTCTCTATGTTGTCTAAGTTGGCCTTAAACGTTTAGGTTCAAGTGGTTTCCTGCCTAGTGGCCATCATAGGTGAGGCTACAGGTTATAAGCACANTATTTTAATACAAACTTTAAGTTCAGTCAGGATTGTGTAGACTTCTTGTTCACGGACTTCAGTTCATTCTTTGTTTTCAAAGAGAAGTCTGAGTAGTCAAAAATAGACCTAATGCAGTGACTGCTGGCCTCATTTCCCACTGGCTTCACAACTTTTTCCCTCTGAGTTATTTCCCCATAGTTTTAAATATGACCACAGATCTAGCAGCACTACACACTCAGTATGTATTTTTCAGTTTTCAAGGATAATTTTTAGAACTAAAAATGTGTTCAAACAGTTAAAGTTACAATTAGCATCCTCAATAAAGGATACTGCATTTTACCTTCGTAAAGATGGCCAGAGGCATGCCGTATTGGTCCTCTTCCAAACCAGAAATGAGTCCTGGTATCAGGACCACCTGCCTGGTGTTAGCTTGAGGTTGTACAGTAATTGGAGGACTGTCTGAAGGCACAGAGTCTTTTTGAAATAAGTTTGTCTGGTCTGACCCCATCTGTTCCCTTTCTTTCAAGGAGGAGTCCTCTAAAACACTAGGATCCAAAGTTTCCCAGTCACTTTCTGAAGACTCTGGAGATGGACGAGGTGGAAGTTTCAAATAGCGGCCAGTATCACTGGGTTCTTGTTCTTTGTTGTTGTTATCTTCTACTTGGAAGCAGGGCTTCTCCGTCTGGAGGACAGTGTTTTCTCCATGGTTTCTTGAAATGATTTTCGTGACAGTTCCCAAGCTGGTATTTGAAATGTCAGAAGTGGACTCAGAAATAAAATCATCTGCAGGGGGATTACTTTCCTGAAGCCCAATATCTTCAGACATACTCTTTCGGGGTCTATACTGAGAACAGTCACTGAGGCCATGTTCAATCATGCCTAAAATATAAAATATTGAAGAACAGCTTAGATTATAATAATAAAGAAGAAAATAAGAGGCATATATTCTATTTTATAGAGTAGAAATCTCCTATAAATTTTTTTCAAAAGCTGTATTTGTACCTGTTTTAATGAAAATTTCTATTAAAAAAGGAAAGCTGGGTGTGGTAGCACATGAACTAATTCCAGCATTTGTTAGGCAGAGGCAGGCAGATCTCTGAGTTTGAGGCCAGCCTGGTCTACAAAGTGGGTTCCAAGACAATCAGGATTACATAGAGAAATTCTATTTTTNGGGGAAAAAAGTTAAGATGGGAGCTGGCAAGATTAAGGATGTTTGCTGCCAAGTCTGAATACCTGGGTTCAATACCACAACACACACACAGTGAAAGAAGGGAACACTCTCACAAGTTGTCCTCTGATCACCAGCATGCCATGGCTTATAAACAACCCCTCCCCACAATATAGGCTAAAAAATAAAATAAAGAAACACAGACTTATTGCAGGATATTTGATCACACTATGTGAAGATGTGTTGCTGTTTTACCTCACCTGCCTAAGGCACCTTCTGATTGGTTTAATAAAGAGCTGAATAGCCAACAGCTAGGCAGGAGAGGATAGGCGGGACTTCTGGGCAGACAGAGGGACTCTGGGAAGAATCTGAGAAGCAGGTTATTTGTCAGTGAGATGCAGAGGAAGTTGGACGTACAGTACTGAGGCATGTGGCAGACGTAGATTAATATAAACGGGTTAATTTAAGTTTTAAGAGTTGGTTGGGACAAGTCTAAGCTAAGGTCAAGCTTTCATAATTAATAACAAGTCTCTGTGTCATTAGTCAGGAGCTGGCAGTCCAAAGAAAGACCTGCTACATTGGCTAAAGGAAAAAAAACCTATTGCCAAAAGAAAAATTAAACAGAAATGTTAACCCTATTAGTTTATTTTTATATACTTTTATTACTAAAACTCTAAATTCCAATAACATTAAACAAAAGTAGTTATGGCTATTATCTTCTTACCTGGAAAAAGGGATAACACAGTCATTAGTGAGCCCACCAATCTATTCACTGGAGAAATGTAAAAAAGAACCTGAAATGGATTCAAATGAAATTAAATTAGAAAATTCATGAGACTGTAATAATATATAAAGGAAGGATTCTTTGCATATGAGTAATACTTTAAAAAAAAACACCCATGAGTCATGATTTAAAACAACAACAAATCAGCTTTCCCACCCACCACAGGATGGTGATGATTCAAAGGATAAAGGTGCCTGCCAAGCTCGATGACCTTAGCTTAATCTGTGTGTCCTACACCATAGAAGTTGTCCACTGACCTTTACACATATGCTGTAATGATTGTGTCCATGCAAACATGCACACGCGCGCACGCACACACACACACACACACACACACACACACACACACACAAAATGAATTAACTAGACTTTGGGTCTGGTTAATTTCATAATTAAAAAAAANTTTTAAGTTCTTTATAATAAGGTTTTAATAAATAAAAAATAAATGTAATTATAAAAATACTCTCAGCAGACACTAAAATGATCATGGTAGATTGTTGGGCAACAGAATATTTACAATATGTTAGATTTACTGTCCCACAAATTATTGGCTAAGGTAGTCTGTCACCTTAACCAAATGATCAAATTTCATATTACCAAGAACAGTACAGCTGTGTCATATTCTGAGGTAACGTCATCACTAATCTATCATCTTGCTAAAAATGCTAAAAATGTTTAATCTGAAACTAACCACAAGAAAACAATCACACATTTAATTCTATAATACTTATCTAGATTCTTTTTAAAAGTGCCAATCAAACTCACTTCAGCAGCACAGATCCTGAATTTGGAACTATACAGAGAAGATAAGCATGTCTCCTGTGTAAAAATGACACACAAATTCATGAAGCATTCCATATTTTAAAAAAGTGCCAATGATGAGGACTAGAATTCAGGTTCTAATGTCCATGTAACAAGCTGGGCAGTACCCTTTGCATGCTGTAATACCAGCTCTGAGGCAGGCTGAGCCTAGGGGATTTCTGAGGCTTGCTGGCTTCCTATATAGCTAAAGAAATACAAGCCCCAGGTTAACAGAAACTCTAACTCAAAATGAATAGGTTGATTGATTGATGAGGATAACCCAATACCCTCTGTTAGCCTCAGCATGCAGGAAAAGGTGCTTCTAATCGTACATACACCCACACAGACATATATACACAATCAATTAAAAGTGCCAATGTCACAAAATTCAAGAAATGGAAGAAAGAGGCAGGACTGGGGAGATGGTCCAGTGTAAGAAAGTACATTACTATAGCAGAGGACCTGAGTTAGGTTCCCAGCACCCACACCACCCAGTTCACGAATGACTGTAATTCCAGTTCCAGGGGATCCAAAGCTTTTTCCTGGATTCTGAGTGTACCTGCACTCATACATATAGATACATGCCCACATATATACACAGTTAAAAATGAAATAGATCTAAAAAAAGAAAAAAGAAAAAAACCAAACGAATAAACAAAAGAGTANGAGGTGATGGAACAATTTGATTGGCGTTAGATATGCTACCATTGAGCCATGAGGTCTCCTAATAGAACAATTTGAGACTAGAGGGAGCAAAAAAGATAATATAGGATTCTTGACTGGTTCCTAGATGAGAAAGAACAATCGCCTATATATTTTATCTGTAACAGTTAATATGGATCCCCTCAGTCATTTATTATCTTTCTATAAACATATTGAAAACTCTGCTCCTTACCATTCTTTAAAACTGCAATTTTTATAGAAGATAAATTACTAAGAGACTGATGGGATTGGCCAGAGATACCAGAGAAATAAATGCACAGGCTAAAGTGCAACAGAAACAACAACATTTAGAGTGTGAATTGTCAGGTAGTTACTATGTAGCCTAGGCTGGTCTATCTTAGCATCTGAAGGGCTGAGATTACAAATGTGTAATAAATACTGTCTGACTTTGTTTTTTCAATAGATCACCAGAATTGTTAAAATTCTTCACAGACTTGGAAAGAACAATACTCAACTTCATAAGAAACAACAAAAAACCCAGGATAGCTAAAAGAACCCTGTACAATAAAGCAATGTCTGGAGGCATCACAATCCCTGACTTCAAGCTCTACTATAGAGCCATAGTAATAAAAACAGCTTGGTACTGGCATAAAAACAGACATGTGGACCAATGGAATCAAATTGAAGACCCTGACATTTAACCCGCACATGATTTTTGACAAAGAAGCCAAAACTATACAATGGAAAAAAGAAAGCATCTTCAACAAATTGTGCTGGCATAACTGGATGTCAGCATGTAGAAGATTGCAAATAGATCCCTATCTGTCACCATGCACAAAACTCAAGTCCAAGTGGATCAAAGACTTCAACACAAATCCAGCTACACTGAACTTGATAGAAGAGAAAGTAGGAAGTACTCTTGAATGCATTGGCACAGTAGACCACTTCCTAAATAACACCAGTAGCACAGACACTGAGAGCAAGAATTAATAAATGGGACCTCTTGAAACTGGGAATCTTTTTTTTTTTTGTATGAGTGCTCTGTCTGCATGTATGCCTGCATGCCACAAGAGGGCATCAGATCACACTATAGATGGTTGTGAGCCACAGCGTGGTTGCTGGGAATTGAACTGAGGACCTCTGGAAAAGCAGCCTGTGCTCTTAACCNCTGAGCCATCTCTCCAGCCCTACTGGGAAGCTTTTGTAAGGCAAAGGACACGGTCAATAAGACAAAGCGACAACCTACAGAATGGGAAAAGATCTTCACCAACCCCACATCTGACAGAGGGCTGATCTCCAAAGAATATAAAGAACTCAAGAAACTAGACATCAAAATATCTAACAATCCAATTAGAAAATGGGCCACAGAGCTAAACAGAGAATTCTCAACAGAAGAATCTCAGAGGGCTGAGAGACATTTGAGGTATTGCTCAACATCCTTAGTCATCAGGGAAATGCAAATCAAAACGACTCTGAGATACCATCTTACACCTATCAGAATGGCTAAGATCAAAAACACTGAGGCCAGCTTATGTTGGAGAGGATGTAGAGCAAGGGGAACACTCCTCCACTGTTGGTGGGAGTGCAATCTTGTACAGCCACTTTGGAAAGCAATATGGCAGTTTCTGAGAAAACTGGGAATCAATCTACCTCAAGACCCAGCTATACCACTCTTGGGCATATACCCAAGGAATGCTCAATCATACCACA
>LZPO01067677.1:11038-22450 GCA_001675575.1 Neotoma lepida
TATCATCCTGAGTGAGGTAACCCAGACCCAAAAGGTCAAACATGGTATGTACTCACTCATAAGTGGATACTAGATATAAAGCAAAGGATAACCAGACTGCAATCCACAGCTCCACGGAGGACCCTAGGAAGGATGCACAGACTGCCCAGTGAGGGAGAACTAGATGAAATCTACATGGACAGACTGGGGATGAGGGGGAGGAATGGAGAGCAACAAGATGGAGGATGTGAGCACAGGGGAACGAGAGGTTCGTGTTGGAACAGGGACACAGTAAGAGAGCAAGGAAAGAGATACCATGATAAATGAAAATATCATGGGAATAGGGAGAAACAGAATGCTAGGGAGGTTCCCAGGAATCCGCAAGGATGACCCCACCTTAGACTACTGGAAGTAATCGAGAGGGAGCCTGAACTGGCATACTCCAGTGAGTATTCACATGGATGAACACCCTATCTGTCAATACAGAGCCCTGATCCAGAGACTGATGGAGGCAGATGCGGAGATCCACAGCCGGGCACCAGGCCAAGCTCTAGGAGTCTAGTTGATAGAAGACAAGAGGGGCTTCTGTGAGCAAGGGACAACGAGATCATGATGGGAAGGTATACAAAGATGGCCAGCCAAACTAGTGGAGATGCATGAACTGTCGACCAATAGCTGAGGAGCCCCCAGGAGCCCTCTTCCAGGGACAGATGGAAAGAGATGCAGAGATCTACAACTGGCGCCAGCCCGAGCCCCAGGAGTCCAGTTGTTGTGAGAGAGGAAAAATTATATGAGCAAGGGACATGGAGATCATGACTGGAAAATGTACTGAGATGGCCAGCCAAGCTAGTGGAAATGCATGAACTGTGGAACAACAGCAGTGGAGCCCCACGGTGCTGGACTGGGCCCTCTGGATACTCGAGACAGTGATTTAGCGCGAACTGTTTAGGGGCCCCCCAGGCAATGGGATCAGGATCCATCCCTAGTGCATGAGCTATTTTTTTTTGGAGCCCAGTGCCTATGGTGGGACACCTGGCACAGCCTAGGCACAGGGAGGAGGGCCTTGGACCTGCCTCAACTGAAAGCACCAGGCTCTGGGGACTTTACATGGGAGACCTTGCCGTTGGAGGAGGTGCAAATGAGGGGATGGGGGGCGGGAGGAGAGGGGGGTCTGTGGTTAGTATGTAAAATAAACAGAAATCTTTTAATAAAAAAAAATAAAAAAAATTAAATTTTATGTGTGTTTTGCCTGCCTGTATGTCTGTGAACAATGCATGTGCCTGGTGCTTGCTGAAAGGCCAGAAGAGGACATCAGATCCCCTGGTACTGGAGTTATAGATGGTTATGAGCCACCATGTAGGGGTATTGGGAATTAAACCCAGTGACTTTGGAAGAATAGCCAGTGCTCTCAACTGCTGAGTCATCTAACTCCAGGCCCTAGGCCTGGGTTTTTAAAGTTTATTTTGTGCTCATGTTTGTAGGTGTTCATGCACATGTCTAAATGTGTGTGGAGGATGGAATGCAACAATGAGTATCTTTTCCAATTGCTTCTCTACCTTATTATGTTTTGAGACAAAGTCTCTCACTAAATCTGGAACTCATGACTGGCTAGATGAGCTAGCCAGTAAGCCAGAAAGCCTTCAATCTCCACTTCTCCAGTGCAGAGATTACAGGAGCATGCTACTGTGCCAGTTTTTCACATGAGTGCTGAGGACCTGAACTCAGGTGCTTAAGCTTGCATGGCAAGCACTTTACTGACTGAGCCATTTCCCCAATCACTAATATCCTATTTAGAATAAAAATCCACTCTCCAAAGTCCCTACTCTGACATTTAATAGTTCCAGTAACAAAAAACTTCTCTATTTTACATAGTATATTATAATTTCATTATTTCTGGACAAATCTAATTAAAATTTTAAGGAATTAAAAGAAGAAATTGGTTATCAAGGATATTATTATAGCTAGAAGTGGTGCTGTATGCTTGTCATCCCAGGATTCAGAGTTTAGAGGTAGGGGGATTATAAATTTTCAAACAGCCTGGGCCACATTTGAATCATGTTCAAAAAGAAAAAAAAGGAGAGAAAAGGACATAACATGTAGGGAAACTTAAACAGTCTATGTGTTATATTCTCCAGCCTTGTTTTAATGAATTTATATCTGTTTATAAAACTAGGATCACAGGGGCTGGAGAAATAGCTCAGTGATTAAGAACACTCCCTGCTTTTGCTGATAAACCAGGTTCAGTTTGTAGCACCCACGTGGCAGCTCACAACCATCTGTAACTCCAGAGGATCCAATGCCTTCTTCTGGCCTCTGTGGGCACCAGGCACACATGTATTGCACATACAAACATACAGGCAAAACACTCGTAAAATAAAAAATAAATAAAATGTAAAAACTGGATCACAGTCTTATAGTTGGATAACTTTTAACCTAATATGCCATGAAACATGTTGACAATTAAAAGTATTTGGTGATTTTTATTGTTTGGAGTTACATGTAACATACAAAATAGTTAGCTACTCATTTTAAGTGATTCTGTGATGGACTCTTTCAGGTAGTTTTGCATCAAACTTAGATTAATTCTGAAAAAGAAATCCCTAACAGGAGAATTATTGGGGCAAAGAAATAATTGGCGTAAGGTCATAAGCCATAACAAGCAGAGCACATGGCTAATCCCTCAACATCCTTTCTATCTTATTTGCACTGAATGCAGTTAATATGGGATATAAAACTGGTTTATTACAGGGCTAGCTTCTGATTAGTCTAAACCAGAATTTCAGAAAACTTTTTCTATAAAGGGTCAGACACATTTGCTTTGTGGGCCATATGGTCTCTCACAACTACTCAACTCTGCTCCTACAGGGTGGAAACAGCTACAAACAATAAGCAAACAGTAGGTATGCCTGTTTTCCAAGTTAAGAACAACTGCTGCTCTTGCAAAAGACCTGAGTTCAATTCTTGGCACTCACATTAGGTACCCTGTAACTATAGCTACAGAGTATCTGATGTCCTATATGTGGCTTCCACAGGTACCTCTATACACGTGCACGTACCACCCCCTGACATAAACATAAATACACACATATAAATACAAATAAAATAAGTCTTAAAAACAACAAACTTCTGCCAGGCGTGGTGGTGTACGCCTTTAATCCCAGCACTCAGGAGGCAGAGGTAGGCAGATCTCTGTGAGCTAGCCTGGTCTGCAGAGCGAGTTCCAGGACAGGCTCCAAACCTACACAGAGAAACCCTGTCTCGAAAAGCCAAAAACAACAACAACAACAACAAACTTCTATAAAAGTAAGTGGTAAGCTAGTANTTCACAGACCTGAGGTTTACAATGGTTATGGTAATCCCAAATTCAATCCCTTTATAGTACAGAGCAGTCTGAAACCCAAGTTTAAGCCAATTAGCATAGGCAGACTTTTGGTTAACAATTCCGAATCTAGTGGTGGGCATGCTGCCTGATGGGCCCAAACAAATTGAAGGAAAAAAATTCATATTCAGTGGTTTGGGAAGTGGTATTATGTCTGAGGAAGCAAATAGTCAAATTACTATTGGAAGTTTCTTATATACAAGAGAGATCAACTAAGTAAAATTAATTGGACTGTAGGACAAAGAGAAAACCCAAGGTCATGATACCCTGGAACACCAAGTCTGATTGAACCAACACAATTTCTTTTCTATTTAAGTTAGTTTAAAATCAAACTGCCTCCAAAAAGAGGACACAAACTTGCATGCTTATGACAGTAAAGAATTTTGTGTTTCATTTGATAGACAAAATGTCTTAATACTTAATCATTAATCCCCATGTTACATAATAAGTAAGCAATGTCAATAAAAGATAAAACATCTGTTCTTCCTTTTATCCTTCTATATCTCACCTTTTTTTCAAGAAGAATTAGCTTAAACAGGATCAAGACCTGAAGGAAGAAAAAGAAATGCTGTGTTAAAATAAGAACTCAGGTCTATTAATCAATTGCTATTTTCTTTTCTCAAATATAATCATGCAATATAATATTAAATAATTATAGTACTGAAGATACATGAGAAATTATGAACTTGAATTAAGAAATTAATTATTACCTATGTCCTCCAGAAATATGAGAATCACTTCACTTTTAATTGAAATAGTTTTTTTTTGAAGGAGTAGTGTTATCTCTGCTTGAAAAATTTCAAGCTTCTGAAAAGGCAAAGATTTGAGGCTGGGGAGTGACTCAGTTCACACTGTGCGTGCCACCATGTATGAGAGCCCTGCGTTCCGATTCCCAGAACCATTTAAGCTGTTCACGGTAGTGCACACTTGTGATCTCAGCACTCAGAGGTNGAGGCAGGAGGATCAGAAATTCATGGTCGTCCTTAGCTACATAACGAGTTCAGACTAGTCTGGGATACACAGCATTAAATGGATATTCAATAAAGGTTTGGTAAATAAATGACTAATGTGTGTATGTCCTACACAACATATACTTTAACAATAAAGATTATAATGTCTGGCAGCAAAAACCACAACAAAAGAAAAAAATAATTTATATAGAAAAATGTTCCACTTTCAGGGAACAACATTTTTTTCCACCCATACTAAGTGAAACTGCAAAGACTGCAGAACAAAGGAATCAAAAGCAAACACTATCTAGCAAGAGGTACTCCCAGACTTTTACCACACCAATACTCCTGACGCCTCCAGCTCTGTATGGTTACGAAGCTGTCTTAGAAGAGCAAAACCACAATTATGCCATCAGCTGATTGTGATGCTGCCTTGAGTTCACAGGAAAAGGAACCCAAGAACAGCCTTTCCCATTTCAGTACATCGCAAGTTGAAGGATCTCTATCACACCTTGTGTCGAAAATGAAGGACAAGATCTCGAGGAGACAGACCTACAAGGTAAATAGGAGAGCTAAATGTGCAAGGAAGAGAATATCTAAAAAAGCAAATGAGAATATGTAAATATTCAAACATTTATATAATATTTGGTGAAATACATATATACTCAGAAAGAGCACTGTCTAAACAGAATCTTCCCCAAGGATGAAAATGTTTAAAATATGCCCTGTCAGACACATTAGTCACTGAACACTTCAAATGTGGCTTTTAAGTTTTATTAACTGCAATATAAGTATATTTATATCTATACACTATTAGTGAATACTGCTTTAGACACTAGGTCCAACACTTCTTCTATTCTACAAACAAACCACCAGAGTTTAAAAATCATGAAGCTTACACCATAGTGGCAGCCAGTCATTTAAACATGACTTCTGGTCACTGTATTACATATACTATTATTTCTGAATCACGTTGTTTTCCAATCATCCATCTCAAACACCACAGTAAAAGAGAAAACAATTTGTAAATACATTCTCAGAACAGGACTATCTAGCTGAGTTTCTGTGTAAGACTGCACTAGTATTGGNTACTTCACATTGAAATGGACACTGATGAAACCCATATCACCATAGCATTACAACTCTTTTTACCACAAAAGAATATTTATTGAGTATCTCAGGTAACAATGGATGTTTTGAGCTGTCAAAAGAGTATACATTTAACAAATCCCCAAGTTGAAAAATCTCAGTCAAGAGCTAAGCAGCACCCCTACTGGTAATTACACTGATCAGTATTAACAGAAAGAAGTCCAGGACTATTCAAAAAGCTGAAACTTACCTGTGCAATACCTGTAACTGTCACTATCGGTATAAGATAATGATCAATTTCATATGAATGCTGGCTAAGAGAGTATTTAAGGAAGAAGCAAATTTAAGAACTTAGATCTCATAAAAAGATTGTGTAAATAATTATTTGTATAATATGAATTTCAATGAAATTAACATATGCTTAACAAGTTCTGATCATAATGAGTTACATGCAACCCAGTTTGGCCACAGACAACTTTGAGGACATAGCTTCTGCCTTGCAAGTTACTTACCAAGATACACCTGCGATCCTTCCAATGAGGCCCCTCCTAAAGAACTGTTCATATGCTCATAGAGCTCCTGCGGAATGCAGACCAAGTTTAGAACCTTTCACTGTCACTTTAGACACTAAGCTCCTAGAAATATGACCATCAGAAAAAGATTGTGTAGGTTATTCAGCCACCTATTACATTAAGCAACCATTGTCTCTGAAACCTATTAGTTTGCGGCACTCAACTCATTTCTTCTCTTGTAGACATGAACAATATCTGGAGAGTATCGGAACAAAAAGAACAAAAAGCTACTCAGGATACTTTCTTCTTTGATCCATTCCAGAGCTTTAACAGTGNTATAAACTGTTAAATATATACCTTTCCCCTGACTCCTCACAAAAATCCTAACTGTCCCAACTCTCCCCTGGGGCCCAGGACAGATCCAGAATTGTATACTAATGCCAATCTTGAGAAAAATATGCTATCCTTCTTCAATAAAATACCAGGAACTAGAAGCTAGATACTCAAATTTATAGACACAATGCCATAGCTAAACATTACTCCTTGTAAGAGACATTGATACTAGCTGTTGACAGTCACTCCCTCCTCAAGGACAGTTTGAGTTTAGTACTTGGGTAGATCTCACTAGAACATCAGTGCAAATATATTTTAAATAAAGGTTTATTTTATTATATATATTTTTAAAGATGAATTTTAAATTTTTTATTAACATACATGTGTGTCCCCCAGGAAGCCAAAGAAGAAAATATCAGATCCCTAGATGGTTGTGCGCCACCATGTGGGTGCTGGGAACCAAACCTGGTTCCTCTGCAAGAGCAGCAGGTGCTCTTAAGCACTGAACCATCTCCTC
This sequence comes from Neotoma lepida, assembly GCA_001675575.1. Taxonomy (NCBI): domain Eukaryota; kingdom Metazoa; phylum Chordata; class Mammalia; order Rodentia; family Cricetidae; genus Neotoma; species Neotoma lepida. Next base: position 17,798 of record LZPO01067677.1, read on the forward strand.
AGGCCCAAGCATGTTTAAGAAAAACACCATGTTTTTCTTAAACTATCAAGAACTACCCTTCACAGTACTACTACAAGAGCTACTGGATTCATTAAGCTACCTTCCACCAAACATATTTGTAGGGAAATTAGTTACCTTTAGAATAGAAATTTGGGAAAAATCTTTCTCTTCAAAATACGCATGTGTAATAAGTTGAAGTTTCGCTTGAAGTAAGCCATAAAGAGGCTAAAGAAAAAGAGAAACCATCATTGGGTTGATCATAGTAAACAACAGGAACAAACAAACCCCTACAACCTTGTAATTTGAAGATATCAGGGAGGAAGGTTAGTAACACCAACCGCAGGGCCCACAACATAGCTGGAAGCTGTTATAGCAGTTTCACTCTTTGGCAGCAGGTGAAAGCTATCTTGGCAAGGTGGTGAGTCAGGCTAAGACTCTGGGCCTGGCTCCATCTTTCAGCTGCTTAATTAAGGGCCCTTAACCTTTCCATACTTCCTCACCAAGCTGATTCTGTACACAAAAAAGGTGCAACTTCTATGGCTGTGTTAAGGATTAAATACTAGGGTCTCTGGCACATAGCAAGAACGTCAACAGCTACTGCATTTCATTCTGTTGTGGTAATATCTAATCATCCTCAAGTAGTCTGGTTCTGAAGACAAGTTGAACACTTGATTTAAGCTTACATCCTTTGTTTCCTGTTATCTGTGGAAGGTGAAGGCGCCTAGTCTATGTCTTCTATAATAATATTGTTTTGTATACTTGAACAAAGTTATTCCTCAATTCATATTTTTCCTACCCAAAATGGATCATATCCACTCTTTAACATTCTTGAGACATTTTCTCATATGTCCCTTTCAGAACACAAGTAATATTGAACTAGTCCCCTGTTGCAGAATATTTGTTTACACTGTGAAGATGTGTCTTTGCCAAGACGCCTCTGATTGGTATAATAAAGAGCTGAATGGCCAATAGCTAGACAGGAGAAGTTAGTAGGGACTTATGGGGACAAAGAAGACTCTGGGAAGAAAAAAGGTGGAGTCACCAGCCAGACTCAGAGGAAAACAGGAGGTGCAAGATGGAAGAGAGGTAATGCCACATGGCAGAACATAGATTAATATAAATGGATTAATTTGTTATAAGACCTAGTTGAGACAAGCCTAAGCTAAAGGCCGAGCATTCATAATTAATAAATCTCACTATTTGGGAGCTGGCTGGCAGGACACAGAAAGATTCGTTACAGTCCTCATCCCTGTACATATATGAATATTATCATTAAGTACAATATCATTACATTTTCATATCCATTACAATACACTATAACCATGTGGACCTTTCTGATTAAGTAAGCTGTTCTCACTCCTTATGTCTCTTCTAGAGGCAGACAAAACTGGATTTTTACCCTATTTTTAAACTTAGCAGTCTCACGTATATGAGAATTAGATATCATTACTCTAAAATATGTTTATCTATAAAATGAGACTAGCAAAGATATCTCAACATTGTTAGGAAAATAAGAAAGACAATGTTATATAAAATGTCTGGTAAGAATTAACACCTGACACAGACAGACAGGAGGTGGTCTCTGTTATTCAAACTGCCCTCTGAAGGTGACTACCCAGGAAGCCTTTCAGCATGTATCTACTTACACATACGATATCCTATGTTTTGGTTAATTGGCCCTGTATACACATTAACTGAGGTCTACTTTTCAGGCTATCCATCTAGAAACTGTGTATTATTGTTATAAATTACGATTAGAGTTATTATGATATGGCATGGCATGCTGGTGCACACCTTTAATCCCAGTATTCATGAGGCAGAGGCAGAGGCAGGTGGGTGGAGCTCTATAAATTCAAGGCCAGCCAGGGCTACAACAGTGAGACCCTATTTGCTCCTGCAAGAAAAAAAAGTATATATCATATAAATTATTATTATTCATGGTTTCTTCTCCCATCTCCTTTTCTTCTTCTTTCTCCTCTTACTCTTTAGATAGTAATAAAAATCCCAAATAAATCTTATCTTGCAAACCCCGATTTACATTATACAAAACTTTATTTTTTGGTTTTTCAAGAAAGGGTTTCTTTGCATAGCTTGGCTGTCCTGGAACTCACTCTGTAGACCAGGCTGGCCTCAAACTCACAGAGATCCACCTGCCTCTGTCTCCTGAGTGCTGGGATTAAAGGCTTGTGCCACCACCACCGGGCTAAAACTTCTTTGTTTTGAGACATGGTCTCATTATGTGGCTCTGGATGCCTGAACTCACTATACAGACCAGGCAGGCCTTAAACTCTCAGAGATCTGCTTGCCTCTGTTTCATGTACTGAGATTAAAAATGTGTGCCACCATTCCTGGCTATAAAAAGAATATTTAAACTGCCTGTGGATAAGGAAATTAGATAAGTTCCCATGAAATAGTTAGACAAACCTACATATATCTGGTAATTGGGCCAATAAAACATTTTCAATTTTGGTATGGAGTGACTGCAGAATGGCTACAATAGTAATTATAAAATATAGATAATTAACATGATATAGATCTAGACTATTCCCCACAATGAAGATTTTTTGGGGGAGAACTAAATTTTGCTGTAGAATTAGGCATTTGATACAAAGGTGTCATTATCTTATTCATTATCAATAGACATCGAATAATGTAAATTATTAACTGAGGACTATGAAAACCAAAAATGTCACTGAATTTGTATTTCTTTCCTTCCTCTCTCTGACCCTTCTCCCCAACTCTTCCTTTGTGATGATGGGGATCAAAACTAGGACTTGCATAATAGATAAATACCCCACTCACTTATTTTCTTTTAAAAAATACAAATAAGCTGAGTGCGATTATACATACATGTAGTTCTAGAAGTGGAGGCAGAAGGATCAAGAGTTCAAGGTCTTAGCTATATAAAGAGTTCCAGGCCAACCTGGGCCATATGAGACCCTGTCTTAAAAACAAAATGATGTTAAAATAGGGGCAATGGCATTGGTCCAGCTGCTACAGGTACTTGCAACCCGATGATACAACTCTGCTGGCCCGAGTTTGATCCCTAGAACCTACATAATGGCAGAGGGAGAGAAGTGACTCCATAAAGCTATCCTCTGACCTTCACATGTGCACTGTGGCATGCACTTGTTCCCCCACACTAGCAGTACAACTTAGAAATAAAATGCACGTTTAAGTGTATAATTGTTAATGTCAACTTGAAAACTATGCACCTAGAATAAACACAACTCTGAAATACTGTTATAGTACGTACAGTTTTACCATGTCATTGGTTTTTCTCAGACATTCTGAAATTTAAAGTATATATTAAGGTTAAATGTCTTCACTGCAATAGTCATGAACTTCTGTATTACAAATAAAATTAGAACAATTATATCTTTAAAGTTATTAAAATAGCATTTATCCAAAGTCTTGGGGACAAACAAAAATAGATAAATGAAATATAACAGCTGCTTCATTTGGGTCAAATGTCAACTTGTTCATCTTGGAATCTTCAGTAGAATACAAATAAGAGCAAACTGCTGGAAGCAGAGGACACAGGAGCATATCAGCAAGCACTCGACTAATTTTAGCAAGTCTTATTCTCATACATTCCTTACTCTAAAGAAAAAGTTCTGCCTTGAATGTTTATATGTAAGTAAGTTACAAGATCTCTTACCAGCTTGCTCAAAACACAGACACTTTTCTGAACGGTCTCTCTGGTGATGTCGGCTTGCCTTACTTTTAATGCCTATTATGAGCAAACAGTTATTTATTAGAAATACTTCATAGTTGCATTTATAAAACAGTTTCAATATGAACGTAGTAATTAAATAGCAAAAAAATGTGCATTCAGTTAATTAAAGAACTTTACAGTGAATCTCAGCTATGCTAGTTGAACATACCTGCTAGCCTTGCTCTGAATGTCAGTAGCTAGGCACTGAGTAGAATAGTGAAGTACAATCCCCACTGTCCTGGAATTTACAGGCTGAGGGAAGCTGCTTTATATACAAGTCACATATCAGACCAACCATTCAATGAGAACCAACCCATAATTGACTGGATTAAAAAACAAGATTTGCTATCTCCTAAAATCTGATCTGTCAGACATCCAAAAATTGAGAGTCACAAGGATTGAAATCAACCTACCAAGCAAATGGGAGCTTTCAAAAACCTAATGTGGCTAGATTTATAGCTGCAAAAGTAGACTTCAAAACTAGTCAGGAGAGATTTAAAAAAGGCCACCATACCACAAATGTGTTGTTAGGAACTGATGCTCAAATTTACTTCTGAATGTATTTCCTCTTTTCATTAGTAATGTTACTGAAAATGCTGTGATACTTTTTGTAAATTTACATACATTTAACCACTTCCACTGAGTTTAATTTTTAACGTGATTTTGATGCCTTCATTTTTCATTAGTTCTTATTATGTAAATTTAAATATGCTCATAAAAACAATGCATGATGCTGGGCAGTGGTGGCGCACGCCTTTAATCTGAGCACTTGGGAGGCAGAGGCAGGCTCATCTCTATGAGTTCGGGGCCAGCCTGGTCTACAAAGTGAGATCCAGGACAGCCAGGACTGTTACACAGAGAAACCCTGTCTCAAAAAAACCAAAAAAAGGGCTTTCAAGAAAATCTATTCTTAAAAAAAAAAGAAAATCTATCCT